>MDKH01235894.1:0-78842 GCA_005239495.1 Nicotiana undulata | reverse complement strand
ATCATCTAAAAAAGTTAGTAAAATTTAAATATTCAAAGATAAAATCGAACATGCGATACTTGAACGGGGGTACTTCTTTTCCTTAGAAGTAGTATTTCTTCAGGTGGATGGCGTACAAGCTCGTTGGTAGAATCCTGCCGTCCATAGCTTCCAACTCGTACGCACATTTCCCAGCTATGCCCCGGACTTTATAGGGTCCTTCCCAATTTGGATTCAATTTGCCAGCTCCTGCTTCTTTTGTTGATTGGAAAACCTTTTTAAGTACGAAGCCCCCAATCTTAAAATACCTGAGCTGAGCTTTACGATTGTAATATCACTCTATGATTTGCTTTTGAGCTGCCATCCGTATTAGAGCTGCTTCTCTTCGTGACTCGAGCAAGTCCAAATTGGTTTGGAGTTCGGCGTCATTTGTTTGCTCCGTAGTTGTTGTCACCCTCAAACTTGGTTCGCCGATTTCCACGGGTATTAATGCTTCTGAGCCATAAACAAGTGCGAAAGGGGTTTCTCCCGTAGCTGTTTTTTACGTAGTTCTGTATGCCCATAATACCGCTGGTAATTCGTCGGGCCAACTGCCTTTGGCTTTATCTAAGCGCTTCTTTATATTGTTGATAATGATTTTGTTCGTAGACTCAGCTTGTCCGTTAGCTACGGGATGATATGGTGTTGAAACAATCCATTTAATTTTCCAACTTTCGAAGAACTCCGTGATTTGAGAGCCTATAAATTGTGGACCATTATCACACACGATCTCCTTTGGAATTCCAAATCGGCATATTATGTATCGCCATAAGAAAATTTTGACCTCCTTTTCCCGCACTTGTTTGAATGCTTCCGCTTCGACCCATTTTGTGAAATAATCAGTAAGCACCAGAAGGAATCGTACCTGTCCTTTAGCTAGGGGAAGAGGTCCCACTATATCCATTCCCCATTTCATAAAGGGCCATGGTGATATGATAGAATGTAATAGCTCCGCTGGTCTGTGCATATTATTGGCAAACCGTTGACACCTATCGCATTTTGAGATGAAATTCTCCGCGTCTTCTTCCATCTTAGGCCAATAGTACCCTGCTCTGATTAGGGTTTTTACTAAAGACCTTGCTCCTGCGTGATTTCCACAATGTCCTTCGTGGACTTATTTTATCACGAACTCCGTCTGATTAGGTCTGAGGCATTTAGCTAGGGGTCCCCCAAACATTTTACGATACAACATGTTATGTACAAGACAATATCTTGCTGCTTTGCGGTGAAGCGCTTGAGCTGCTTTCTTGTCTTCAGGCACGGTACCACTCTGCAAAAAATTGAGAATTTCGTTTCTCCAATCCCAAGTTAAATTATTGAAAGATACCTCATTTCTGTCTTGGTCAATCGCTGAATGAAAGAGGTGGACGACAATGGTGTTGTCTTTATTGGTCACTTCTGTGACTGCCGCAAGGTTTGCTAACGTATCTGCTTCAGCATTTTCCTCCCTGGGTATTTGTATTATTTTCCACGTTTTGAACTGTCTTTACAAGTTCTCGTGCCTTTCCTAAATATTGTTGCATTCGAGTTTCTCGAGCGATGTAAGTCCCCTGCATTTGGTTTACCACCAATTGAGAATCGTTGTTGATTTTGATTTGTTGAATTGACAGCTCCCGTGCCAATTCTAAACCTGCAATAACAGCCTCGTACTCTGCTTTATTGTTAGTAATTGGATAACACTTAATTGCTTGTCGTATCTTTTCACTCGTGGGTGATGTCAGTACAATGCCTAATCCAGCTCATTTTACATTAGAAGAGCCATCTGTAAATAGGGTCCATTGACCTGGGTTTACACCGTTGAAGAGTTCTAACTCTTTTTCTACTTCAGGGGTAATATTGTTGCTAAAGTCAGCTAAAAAGTCCGCTAATATTTGTGATTTAATTGCCGTTCTAGGTTGATATGTTATATCATGCTCACTTAACTCTATTGCCCATTTGGCTAATCTTCCTGACAGTTCTTGTTTGTGAAGAATATTTCTTAAAGGATATGAATTCACGACAGTGATTGGATGAAATTGAAAATAAGGACGTAATTTTCCTGATGCCATTATTAAAGCTAAAGCTAATTTTTCTAGATGTGGATATCTAGTTTCGGCGTCTAACAGAGTCTTGCTTACATAATAAATAAGGGATTGCTTACCTTTTTCTTCCCTTACCAGTACTGCAGTTACGACAATTTCTGAAACAACCAGGTAGATGTATAATCTTTCTCCTTCTCTTGGCTTTGATAGCAGCGGTGGTTTTGATACGTAAATCTTCAAGTCTTTGAGTGCCTGATGACATTCTTCAGTCCACTCGAACTGATTTTGCTTTTTAAGAGCTGAAAAGAATTTAAAGCTTATCTTTGAAGATCTAGAAATAAATTTCCCTAAAGCTGCTATTCTTCCTGTTAATCTTTGAACTTCTTTTTTATTCTTCAAAATTTCAGGTATTTCTTCTATAGCTTTTATTTGAGCCGGATGTACTTCTATTCCTCTATTAGATACAAGGAATCCAAAAAACTTACCAAATTGTACTCCGAAGGAACATTTTTTCAGATTGAGCTTCATATTATACATGCGTAAGATGTCAAAAGTAGTAGAGAGATGCTGGAGATGATTTTCCGCTTGTGTTGATTTTACAAGCATATCATCGATATAGACTTCCATCATTTTTCCTAAATGTTCTTGGAACATTTTTGTTACTAACCTTTGGTAAGTGGCCCCTGCATTTTTCAAGCCAAAAGGCATGACCTTATAACAATAAGTCCCCCTGTTAGTGATGAATGAAGTTTTTTCTTCATCTAGGGAATCCATTTTAATCTGGTTATAACCAGAATATGCATCCAAAAAACTTAACAATTCATGACCTGCGGTAGCATCGATCATTTGATCTATATGTGGCAAAGGAAATGAATCTTTAGGACATGCTTTATTTAAATCAGTATAATCTACACATACCCTCCATTTGCCGTTCTTTTTAGGCACCACTACTGTGTTAGCCAGCCAGTCAGGATACTTTACCTCTCGTATCGAGCCTATGTTCAGTAGTTTTTGAACTTCCTCGTCAATCACTTGATTTTTGAAAGGTCCTTGCTTTCTTTTCTTTTGTTTAACAGGTGCGAATGATGGATCTTCATTTAGTTTATGAGTCATCACTTCTGGTAGGATACCTGTCATATCTGAGTGGGACCATGCAAAACAGTTTTCATTAGCTTTTAAATAATTGACTAACATACGTTTTTGCTCAAGAGTTAGTCTTTCCAGTAATTTTGTGCCAATATACAACTTTCTCTCAGGCTTTTGTTCAGAAAGCGGAACAACCTGAAGTTCTTTAGCAGTTGTTTTAATATGCTCGTCTTCTTTTGGTTCATGAATGAAATCCGGTCTGGAGTCTATGTCTGCATGTTCTAGCTCATCCTTGATGGTGACAGGATTTGTTTCATCGTTATCTCCTTCCGTACCTATTTGAATATCCATTTCTTTTGTACATAGTTGATCAGAGGTTTTTTCCATACCTGTTTGTTGAGGAGCTTCTGTTTGATAATTTGTTGTCTCTCCCGTATCTTTTTTGTTGTGAAGAGCTATCGAATTGATATTTCTCGAAGTTTGCTGGTCACCTCTAATTTGTCTTACTCCCCACTTTGAAGGGAATTTTATTACCTGATGTAAGGTGGATGGGACCGCTTTCATATCATGGATCCATGGTCTTCCCAAAATAACGTTATAAGCCATCTCTGTATCAATGACTTGGAATTTCGCATTTTTGACGACTCCTTCGGCGTAAGTGGTAAGTTCGATTTCTCCTTTAGTTATCACTGTTGAATTATCGAACCCAGATATGGCTCGTGCCTTTGGGATCATTTCATTTTCTACCAGCATTTCCTCCACGACTTTTATCAAAATAATGTTGACTGAACTGCCTGGATCAATCAACACTCTTTTAACGTTAGTGTCATGAATAATTAAAGATATTACCAGTGCATCGTTATGAGGAAGCATTAATCCGCCAAAATCTGCGTTATCAAAAGTTATTTGATCTTCCTTTGTCTCTTCTCGAACTCGTTTCCCGTGGGTACTTGTGACTTTTGATGCTAACTGGCAGACTATGTCGTTCACTTCTTACCCTCCATGTATGACGTTGACAGTTCGTTTTGGGGAAAGAGGTTTTGGGGGCTCCTGCCTGTTCTTCATATATGCCTGTTTACCTTTATCACTAAACAATTCTGTTAAGTAGCCCTGTTTTAATAGATGTTCTATTTCACCTTGCAAAAATCTGCAATCTGCAGTTCTATGGCCATGATCATTGTGGAATTCACACCACTGATCAAGGTTTCTCCTGTTAGGATTAGATCGCATTTCTTTGGGCCATTTAACCTTGTCTCCCATATTTCTCAATATTGAGACAAGTTCAGTACTGCTCACATTGAAGTTATGGTCTCCAATTCGGGTATTACCCCTGGACCGTTCATCTCGATCTCTCCTGGATCTAGATGAGGATGAGCCTATATCTCTTCCTGATGGTCTTGTATTTTCGAACCCGGGACGTGTGTCACGTATCGAAGGTCCTAATTAAGGATCGTACCTATTTTTACCTGACCTTTTCTCTGGTTTTGGACGTCTGGTTCTGGGATATTTTTCCTCTTTTGATCGAGCAATGATATCTTCTTCGATTCTGAGTTTGGTACTGTACCTGTTATACACATCATTCCATGTTGTAGCTGGGAATTCTCTCAGACTTTATTTAAGTCGTCTCGTGGCTTCTGAGCTTTTATCGTTTAAGTTGCTTGCAAATGCCATGGCTGCCAAATAGTCAGTCACTCTTGGAAATTGCATTCTTTCTCGTTGAAACCTGTCTACAAATTCACGAAGTAATTCCATGTCTCCTTGATTTATCTTGAATATATCTTCCATTCATTTTTCAACTTTTTGTGCACCAGAGTGTGCTTTTATAAACGAATCTGCAAGTTCAGCAAAAGAATCTATAGAATTTTCAGGGAGAAGAGAATACCAGGTTAAAGCTCCTTTTGTGAGCGTTTCCCCAAATTTCTTGACAAGGACTGATTCGATCTCCTGTTTGTTAAGTCACTGACTTTTACTCCAGTAGTGAAGGCAGCCACGTGATCGCGTGGGTCGATTGTTCCATCATATTTAGGAACGTCGGGCATTCTAAATTTCTTGGGTATAGGCAATGGAGCTGCACTTGGCTTCCAAGGTTGCTGAGAATATCTATCAACATCAATGCCCTTGATGATAGGCGGCACTCCAGATATTTGCTCGATGCGATCGTTCTGTTTCTTCGTCTGTTTCTACATGGTTAGTAATAAATTTTGTAACTCAGAGTTATTAGTCGTACCTGGTCTCGTTTCAAGAGATGCATTGGAGGTTTCACCTCTGGTTGCGTTTATTAATCCAGACTGCGGATTCTCTACTACGATTGTATTATTTGAAGGCGACGTTAGTGGTACTGGAGGTGCCTGTGGTAATCCTCTCGCAAATTCTTGCAAAGCCTGCCCCACGTATTCAGCAATCATTTGCCTTATTTGATCTTTCCCTATTAGTTGCTCATTATTGTTACGATGGTTATCAGATCTTTCAAGGGATGATTCCCTCGAAGCACGTGGTGTTCCTTGAGGAGATGGAACTGGGGTTCCATTTCCTTGTTGGTTGTTGTCGTCATTGTTGTTGACGTTGTTGTTGTCATTGTTGTTGTCATTATTGTTGGAATTCGACATGATTTAAAGGATATCAGTTGGTAAATGCACTATGATTATCAGATTTCCGGTAACGGAACCAATTTATTTAACCAAAGAATGAGATTCCTTGACCAAAGCTATTTTAGGATAAACACGTGTTACTGATAATCGAGTGAATAATATAATGAATAAAGGAGTAATAAGCAATATAGAATGCAGAAAAGTAAAGTCGTTTGTATTCGAAAATTCAGATGATCCTATGGGTTACATTTCTTCGCTTTATATAGGGGTTTCCTAGTATAACGTTTGGTTCCTGTCATGATTTCTCATTAATGGCTAATTATTACATTAATGAGGTGTTACAAAGGATAACTGTAACTGTTGTATAGGAGTTACATAACGTATAAGTCATTAACTGTTGATTCTCGAATCCGTCTGTAGCTTCGTCTGGGTTCACTGTGATCGTATCTCTTCTTTGTCATTAAGTTTCCCGTGGTTGATGAACTCGGGGGTCTATTGACCGTGCCTCTTTGTCCCGTACATCTTTACAGAATCAGGTCTATCTGTTGCGTTTTCCTTGGTCCACGTAGCTAGCTGAGTTGTCAAGGTCTTGCTTACATGTGATACTCTTTTTTACCAATACAACGTATATATCTTTTCTTAGTAGGAAAAATACAAAAAATATATAATTGAAAAATTAATTATTCTTACATTGACATATTCCCACATTCGTTGCTTAATATCCTTTGAGACAACATGCCAACTAGTATGCACCAAGGGGATAAATCTTGGGTTCCTTGCAATTGTTCCTAAAAAGTTCGTCAAATCAGACACTCTCTTGTCAGTTGGTCCAACTGCTTGTCCTTTGTCAAATGTCACCTTCTCTCTTTCTTCAAAACTTATTGCAGGAATATTCTTACATGTTTGCCCTCGAACTCTTTTCTTCTCTGATGTCCCTAGATTGATATAACAAGCAAGACATAAGTAGAAAAAAAATCAAAATATGTAAAATAATTATAAGGTTTAAGACATACCACCTGCAGCACTATCGATGTTCATATCCTCATCTCCAATAAAATTATCGTCATCAACTTCATCTTGTGCAACAAAATTATCCAATTCTATTTCACCCTCATCAATAATAGGAGGCACTTTGGAAAGGAAAAGGGCAGTTCCAAACGAAGGACCCAGTCTCAAGGGGCAAGCTGGACATAAATCTCATTTCAGTTTCTGTGTGATTATCAGGATGTTTTTCACCACCAACTTGTATCCCATATTTTTTTAGAAATTGACTAACACTCGTTGACGGTAGGACTGAGTTTGTCTTTACCTTTTTGTAGTTTTGTAGCTCTTGAATATCAAGTTGTTTCTCTCCTTCACCTTGTGTTCTTCTAATCATATTTAAAGTGTTAGAATCTACCTTTGCAGATGATTGGATGATGGATGTAGGCACATGTAATTTACTCATTCCTTGCTTTTGAATGGGCTCCTCCAATTGAATTGACCTTTGTTTAATTTTTCCTTTACTTGCAATATTATGTGAAGTGTTCATATCTTCCCTTGAAGACGATTGGATTGATTTGTACACCGGCAATCTATCCTTTCTAACTTTTTAACTGACACATCAGATTGAGTTAACTTCTATCTACTTTGCCCTTCTAATGTTGCAGCCATACAATTCTTCCTTTTAACTCCAAGTAATGCCTGCTCTGTAGCAGCTTTATCATTGCGATCGCTTGCAAGTTTTTCTCTCTTAATCTGAATTTTTTTGGCTAGTTCAGCACTTGATCGGTTTATTAGATATTCTTCAATGGACTTTGAGCTTTGTTTGGATTCAGAACTTTTCTCTTAAGAGCTGCCGCTTGATTCATCCTATATACAAAAATAATTACTTTAGCCTAACAACTAGTAAGAATATATAACAGTATGTGAGAAAGTAAATATTTAAGAAATTAGACATATTTAAGAATATATACAACTGCAACAAACTGTATTTCTCAAATCGTAATTTGGTGTTAAACAATGTAGAATTCTGCTCAAACTTAGCAAAAATTTCAGCTTCAAAATAGTGCTAGCATGCTGTCAAATGCTGCTAAATTTCAGCAGATAACTGGAGCAAACTCTGCAAAAAAACTACTGTAAAATACAGTTGCAACTGAAGGGAACTTGCTGCTCAAAACTGGTTCCAATTTTCTGTCAAACCAAGCTCAAAATAGTGCAGAAATTGCACGCAAAATACTACTCAAAGATGCATAAAATGTAGCTGAAACTATGGAGAGACAATGCAGAAAAACAGCAATCCAATTTTGAATAAGATGCTGCAGATTTGCAGCTTAACTGGAGCTCAACAGTTTAGAAATGCTTCCTCAAAATGTGCATATTTTGCTGAATTTCATAACTAGACAGTATTCTAATCTGCATCATAAAAAATATCAAGCAATTACAGAAACCCCATTTCCCTCCACCTTTCCATTTATTGTTTGTTGTAGCGTAGGAAATTTACAGCCGTTTGATGCATCAAATTAGGCAAGCAGGTTCCCTATTAATGCAAAAAAGTTACTCTAATATTTCACATTGTAAAGCAGAGTCACAACTGTGGTATATTTCAAAACGTCCACTTAACCATTTTATGGCCAGGAAAATGCAATCCTAGGTCTTGCTAATCTTCTCCTACATATGTACATATTAACACAGCCACTTCAGAATTTGCAGAGACTATCACTTTTCACTACTCTATGCCCATCCCCAACCACCACCACCTAATCACTTTTTTCCTTTTATTATGTTTTAACTTGGTGCAGTAAGAACTCCTATAAAGTGTGCAATCTGTAATATAACTAAACCTAACAGATGTATGATAAAGCTGAAATGTTAATGCAGTCACGTAAACTACATTATGTCCACATTTTAATTTCACAATAAAACAAATATCAGAAGCATCATTCCAATCCAATACAACAATAAAAAATTTATAAGAAGAAGAAGAAGAAGAAGAAACAATGATCAACTAATAAGATTAAGAACTCGTGGTGCCTAATGATGCAAAATGACCATACTGATGACGCAGTAGATATCTTTTGTGCACATCAAAGAAATCGATCAGCAAGAAAATATTCAATATTTAACTTGACGAAATAGACATCATAAATTTAAATTTAAAGCAACAGTCTTTAACGTATCTCTAGCTATTAATCAAAAATGGCTAAGCTATTTCTATTTGAATTAGAAAAAAAAACTCATGATGTGTCTTCAAAATCAAACTCTTCATCCGATTCAATTTCAAGTTGTTGGGCTAGAAATCCTTCTGGAGTTACATCAAGAACGGTTGCTGGAACATCACTCCTTACTAAGGCAACTTCACCATTATCTTCTAGTATAGACGGGCCAGCCAAATATTCAGATGGCTCATTTTCATAATAATGTGGGGCATCAGATTCAAGTTCATCACTTATACTAAACAAGTCTCTCGGGACAGTCTTCATGACATAATATTTCTCTTGATCATATGGATCTTGCACATAGAAGCATTGGTGTACTTGAGATGCTAAGACAAAAGGCTCGTTCTGATAACATTTCTTATTAAAGTAGACATAAGTAAGGCCATAAATATCTTCCTCAACCGCATACCAGTCGTACTTAAATAATACAATCCTAAATGTCCATAATAGTCTAACTCAACTATATCAACTATTTTACCATAACAAGTCAAATTTGCGTCATCGGATTTTTATCTTTTGAACTTGCAAAACTTGTAGTTAGGGCGACTAATGTAACACCACTATTTTGTGTTTTACGTCTTGCATCATGCTGCCTCGTATGGAATCTGTATCCATTAATGAGATACCCATAATATCTTTTAGCAATTGAATTTGGTCCGAAGACAACTGCTTTATAAGATATGGCACATCCTCTTTCAAAGAACGAGTTTCAAACCATTGAGAGAAGTTTTGACTATGATTCTTGGCCTCGCTCCATTTAGATCTGCGTCTCTGATTACTAACCTCAACCTCATATTCTCTACACAACAAGTATTTTTATTTGTTAGTAAAATGATAAATAAAGTAACTTAATAACAATCTACATAAATAAATGCTATAAGTGATTAAATTACCTTATATATTCTTGGATTTCATCACAATTGTTCAATAAGTATATATGTGCTTGATTCATGGACATGTCATCTAAAACAATTGGATCACTCTTTTTCACTCCTAAAGGACAACCTGTATTAGGGAAGAAACTAGAAGCTTGTGCATTGATTGAATCATATTCATCATTGTTCCAGGGTCTTCGATTAAATCGAGTCTTTACACCTCCATGTAAGTATCTAGAGCATAAAGTCAAACAATCTTCAACCAAATATGACTCAACAATAGATCCTTCTGGATAATTTCTGTTGCGAACATATGATTTTAATGTACACATATACCTTTCAGGAGGATATCCATCGATTTTGAACTGGACCTCCCAACCTTACCTCATTCTCCAAATGAATAGGCAAATGAATCATTATATCATAAAAAGTTGGAGGAAAAATCCTTTCCACTTGATTCGTTGTTTCTCTAATCTCTACTTCCAAGAAATCTAGCTCTTCCATTGTGATAAATTTTTGGCATAAACGGCGAAAGAAAGAACTTAGACGAATCAAAGGGAAAGCAACATGATCAGAAAATATGCTTTTAACTGGTATTGGCAACAAGTAATGTAACATGAAGTGGGCATCATAGGTTTTATAACTGGATAATTTTCTTTCATCTAGCTGCACACACCTAGATATGTTGGAAGCACTACCATCAGGTAGCTTTGCTACCTTTAAAACACCACAGAAAATTGATTTTTCACCATTGTTCATTGAGAATCATGCTTTTGCAAACTTTGTTCTCTTGCCATCCTTCGTATCTTTTGGTTGAAGGTTCTTCCTAATGGCCATCTCTTTAAGATCATAACGAGCATTTGCATGATCTTTTGTCTTGCCAGGAATTTTCAAAAGAGTTCCAATTACATTATCCACTATATTTTTCTCTATATGCATTACGTCAAGGTTATGACGTAACGAGTTGTGCTGCCAATAAGGTAATTCGAAAAAAATTGACCTTTATTTCCAAGGGCCATCATTTGTTATCTTTCGCTTCTTCCCAAACACATTGTTAAAATTCTTTAAGCTATTAAGCACATCAGTTCCCTTTAACAAAGGCGAAGGAGGCCTAAATTCTATTTTTCCGTTGAAAGACCTTTTATTAAATCTCCACGGATGATCCATAGGCAAAAAAATACGATGATCCATATAACACATTTTTTGACTATGTTTAAGATAACGAGAATTAGTTCCATAATTACAAAAAGGGCAAGCCAACTTTCCCTTTGTACTCCAACCAGATAACATATCATATGCAGGAAAGTCACTGATTGCCCATAAAAGAGCTGCTCGCATTTGAAAGGTTTGATCTCTTGAAGCATCATATGTTTCTACCCCGTACTCCCACAACACATTTAACTCTTCTATTAATGGTTGTAAATAAACATCAATGTCATTTCCAGGTGATCGAGGCCCAGGTATAAACAAAGAAAGCATACAGTATTCTGGATTCATGCACATCTAAGGAGGCAAATTGTACGTCATTAAAATAACTGGCCATGTGCTATGAGATATGCTCATAGTCCGAAATGGATTGAACCCATCACTTGCTAAGACAAGTCTCAAATTTCAAGAATCCTTTTCAAATTCTGGATGCAATCTATCAAAGTCTTTCCATGCTTGCCCATCAGCAGGATGTCTTAACTTTCCATCTTTAGAACGCTCCTCGTCATGCCACCTCAATGTATCTGCTGTCTTTGAACACATAAATAGCCTTTTGAGTCTAGGAATTAATAGAAAGTGTCTCAAAGTTTTCGTTGGAACGCGATAACCTTTTGTGGAAGCCTCAAGATCGCTATCTACTTCAGGATATCTAATATATCGAGAAGCTCCACACACATGACAATATACATCCTTCTTATGGTCATTCCTAAATAACATGCAATCATTGAGACATGCGTTAATTTTTTCACAATCAAGACCGAGATCATTGACACTAGATTTGGCTTTATTGTAGGATATAGGAATGTTCAACTCAGGCATCACCTCTTTTAATAGCTCCAAAAGAGAAGTGAAAGATGCATTGCTCCATCCATGTAGGCACTTCAACAAATAAAGATGGATTGTGAAAGATAATCTAGAGAATCCTTTGCAACCGGGATATAGTTCTTGGCTTGCCTCGTCAACTAAGTTATAGAATTTATTTGCATATTCACACACTCCTCCAGCATGTGCAACATCTCTAAATTGATCATTCAACAACCCATCAATATCATCGTACGAGCAAACATTATCATCCATGTCACAATATTCATCGAAATTTTCTATTCCCCATGATTAATACATCTTGTATAACCTTTAACAAATCCATAGCATATTAGATGATGATACACTACATTCCTTCGAATCCATCTGATATTACAACGCTTTGTACATGGGCATTGAATTTCTTCGCCTTGAGGATCTCCATAAGAGTAAGCAAAATCTAAGAAAGATTGAACACCATCAACATACTCTTTGCGATACCTTGATAAATCCATCCATTCCTTGGATGGAACATTTGAATTCCTAAAAATTAAATTTATTAGATCTTCAAATATATAATCATTTAAGCATTGACTATAAAATAAATTTGAAACGTCAAGAGTGAATTTGAAAACTAATGCATTGTAAACCAATAAGACTTTCTTATCTAGTCATGACACTTATGCTAAGCAAACCCAACTTCAAGTCACCACAGATCTACCTGAGCGTGACCAATCTTCTTGGAGAAAAGGAGTAAAATTAATCGGAACCACAGAACAACGACAACAAGTAATAAAACTATAAACCAAGTATTTCATGAAGGTAATATAATAATTTTACGCAAAACAAAAAAAGAAGTGTCATGAGCATTTTGGCAAGTATAATGACACCTAAAAGGTGTATTGTACGTATAAAGATTAAATAACTAAAAGAAGTTAAGATATAAATATCTAACTAGCTATTTATGATTTCATCAACTCTAAAGAAGAAACTCAAGAACTAGCCATATTCTGAAATTACTAAAAGAAAATTTTGATACCCAAAAATTAAGCAAAATAATTACTCTTTTTTCAGCATAAGAATATGAAATTAAAAAAAAAGAGTTAAATACTTGAGTACAAACAAAGATTCTACAAATTTACCTAGAAATTATACAAAAATAAAGATTATTTTTTCAGCCCGATTAATCCAAAAGTAGAAAAAATGAAAATTTAAGTATAAAAATAATTAGAAGACAATACAAAATACCCAAAAATATATGATCAAAATTTGAGGCAATAGGAGGAAAGGAGAAACAAAAAGAGATTAAAACCCAAAAGGAGTGAAAGAGAACGATTGACAATATCTGTGAAACTTCTGAGATTAATTGCCTTCTCTTATTCTTCTGGGATTAATTGCCTAAAAGTGATATTTACCTAAAGGTTCACTTGAAAAACAAGTCTTTCATTCTCCTTTAGTTACTAGTCTAGTTGAGAACTTTGATAATACATAAATCAATTAACCCCAAGTCAAGCGATCAACATACTCTCTTGTCTAACTGTGAGTTAAAAATCATACTAACATAGTATATCCTAGATGAGTAACTTTCACAGGGTTTTATGATTTCAATCTCCACAATAATAAGTGTAGCTAGAGCTAGCAATTGGACCACCTTCAGTCTTACTACTAGTAGTGCAGTATATCCACTTCACCTGTTTAAAATTAATGAACTAAAGAGGACCCTCTCCTTAAAATTCATATAAAATTTTAGCACCCACCAATGAATATCAAACAAGTACGTAAAACATATATCCGCCATATATTAAATTTTCTCTAGTCACGTCTCTGATGACCTGGAAACTAATGTCATTGCTTTTCCCCCACCCCTAGTTTCATAATTCACAGAAAAAGAGAGAAGCTAGAGATGAAGACATGTTATAGTATTTTAGCCTTGTTTTTGTTCGTCCAAATAGGGTTGCCAAGGCACAGATTCATGTAATTCAAATCTTAACCTAAAAAACAAACCTCTCTTTGATACATCTTCTTTTCATTGTGTTTCAGTATGGGCTGCACAAGACTACATCCTCAGAGTAAGTCCTTTTTAACAAACACTATATATTTTGTTTCAATTTTCTTATATACTTTTGTTATTATTTAGTATATGCAAACGAATACAAAAGTATGGAGCTTTGTACTATCAACACCAAATTCCAATTCATTACTACAAG
Organism: Nicotiana undulata; assembly: GCA_005239495.1. Lineage (NCBI taxonomy): Eukaryota > Viridiplantae > Streptophyta > Magnoliopsida > Solanales > Solanaceae > Nicotiana > Nicotiana undulata. The sequence goes on along the minus strand of MDKH01235894.1, from coordinate 64,843 downwards.
TAACACTCTGCTGTTCACTTGCATCGATAGTCCAATTCATATCAAAATATCAGAAAACCCAAATTTTTCTACTACAATTAGCATAGCATCCTTGCATACCCAGGATTAGTTTGTAAGAATCAATTTTGGTCTTCTTCACCAAAGGCTCCAAAATTCACTTCTATCGTCCCCAAAAAAAATTCAATAAGAAGATAGACAAATTAAAACTTTAGTATAAGAAGGAACATCATTCAAACTTCAAAGGTACCAAAAATCAAATACAAAAGATTACTCTTTTTCAACCTAAGAATATGAAATTAGTAAAAAAAAAAATATATATAACTTTGATACCCAGAAATTAAACAGAACAACATTACTTCTTTTCAGCCCAAGAATCTGAAATTAGAAAAAATTAAAAATATTGAGTATAAAATTGAAGACTATACCAACATACCCAGGTATATACATACTAGAAGATTATTTAAGAACAAAAATACGACCAAAATACTCATTTAATTCAAGAACCAAAAGAGAAGGTTGAGGAGTGAAAGGCTTAGATTGACAGCCAGAGAATAAGCACGAGAGTATATAATCAAAATACGATACCTTTTGGAAGAAGCAGCAAAGTCAGCAGCGGATCGTTGGAGCAAAGTCAATAGCGGCGGATCATTGGAGCAAAATCAACAGCGGCAGATTGTTGGAGCAAAGTCAGCAGCGGCAACGACGGTAGATTTTAAGTCGGAAAACTACAGACTGTTGAGGTTAATCTCCAAAGTCAGCTGCGGCGACCGTGAATTTTGAGATTAATCCTGGAGACACACCGTATATACATATACGGTAGTATTCTTGTTAGGGTGAATTAGAAAAGAATTGGGAAAGGGTTTGGTATGCGGTTGTATTGGAGGGAAATATTTTCATTAACCGTGTATTTGGGGGGAATATTTGAGAGAAATTATTTTATAATAAATTTTTAGGTTACGCTTGTAAAGTGTTATATTTAGTATTAGAATATAACAACTCTTCAAAAACGTTGCATTATAATTAATAAGTGTTGCCAAATAGTTTATAAATTGGCAACACCTAAAAAGTGTTATCTTTATATTATAAGAGCACGTTTTTGAAGTGTGGCCTTAAAAAACGTGGCCAAAGACTCCAGTCAAATTCCACGCTTTATAAGAGCATCTATAGCTACTTTTGTGTCACGACCCAAATTCCATAAGTCGTGATGGTGCCAGACACCACTGTCAGGCAAGCCAAACCTTAATTAGTTGAAATTCATTTCTGTTTTATCATTTTTGAAATCATTACCTTTCATTTCATTTCATAATCAAATGAATAAATCTTCGTTAATTAAACACAACAGGAATATCAATTTAATTTAATGAAATAAATCCCAACACATTCCCAGAACCTGGTGACACAAGTACATGAGCAACTTCTAAGGATTTATACAATCATACAAAGCTTGTCCGAGGTACAAATTGAACAAGGACTGGAAATAAAGTACAAATACATAGGAGGAAGACTCTATCAGCTGTGGAACCACTCCGGATGATGCAGCCCGTCCAAGTCTCCAAGTCAGTCACTGGGCTATGAAGGTACCTGTGCAACAAAATGCACAGCAAGTGTAGTATGAGTACGAAAACAACGTGTACTCAGTAAGTATCCCGCCTAACCTCATAGAGGTAGTGACGAGAGGTCAGATTAGACAGTTGCTATAAGTCAATTTAGATTATTCAAGTGTGACACTAAACATGGTTATCATAGGCAATTTATTAAGTTCAAGAATAAATAATGTCAGCTCTTTCCAACATTAACACTTAAATTCTTCGTCATATTAATACCAATTAATCAACATGGGTGATTTAATCAAATAACAAATTAATCAACGAGAAGGAACAACTTCTTCCAAAAATATTTAATAACTCTCAATCTCTGTCATTTCAATTGACAATTTAAAATTTCAGGCCAGTAATAAGGCAAAAATCATAGCAACTACGCAACAAATATCATGCGCAAGCGATGCCGAGGGTCGAACGACAAAAACCAACAATAATAAATTGTGCACTGCCGAGGGTCGAACGACAAAAACCAACAATAATAAATTGTGCACTGCCGAGGGTCGAACGACTCGAACCATAGATGCATCTATTTTCCCCGCTCCCGAAACGATCATGCGACGCGGTTATTGTCACGACCCGAAATCCCACCTTTCAGTTCGTGACTGCGTCTAACGTTGAACCCGCTAGACAAGCCAACGTACACCACACCTTGACCTTTTTAAAACAACTTGACAGTAATAAAGCAATTATCTTTCAAACCTTTAATGAAATAACCAGAACCACTTCAAAAGTTTTACAGCATAAATGTAATAATACTCCGAAAAATGCATAATGAAATGATAAAGATAACAACATCATAAAATCCCAAAACGGGGTGTCACAACCTCACGGACTGTCTATAAGAATACTAAATACAAGTCTGAATGAAAATACAATATTGTCTTTAGAACGGAAGGAGAAATAAGACAACAGGATACTAATAGCAAGAGAGACTCAAGGGCCCACGAACGCCAATGGTATACCTTGAAGCTCGATGTGGACTGAAGGTGACTCCCTCAGAGCGGTCCACGGGGGCCGAAAGCGGAATCTGCGCAACATAGAGAAGTGCAGTGTAGTATCAGTACAACCGACCCCATGTACTGAGTAAGTGCCGAGCCTACCTCGGCCGAAGTAGTGACGAGGCTAGACTTAGCAAATAACGTTCACCTGTCCTATTCTACAACACAAAATACAGGTAACAAAGCAAGGAAGAATAACAGTCATATACAGGGAACGGGAGCAGATAAAGAGAGAAACAATAAGATAGAGCAGTTGATTAACATCAAGTAAGAAAAGAAACAATTTACCGAAAACTGATAAGGTATGAATGAAATGGTTGAATGATAACAATGGCACGGGATCACCCTTCGTGCTTTTACTCTCTTCCTCACTAATGCAATGTATGTTGTAATTAATGTAAAACATGGCACGACATTAACCTTTGTGCTTTCAATAAATGTAAACATGGCACGACATTAACCTTCGTGCTTTCAATGAATGTAAACATGGCACGGCATCACCCTTCGTGCTTTACTCTCTTCCTCACTATCCATGTCATTATGTAATCAATGTAAAAACATGGCACGGCATCACCCTTCGTGCTTTACTCTCTTCCTCACTATGCATGACATGATATAATCAATGTAAAACATGGCACGACATCACCCTTCGTGCTTTACGTTCTTCCTCACTATGCAGGACATGATATAATCAATGTAAAACATTGCACGGCATCACCCTTCGTGCTATACACTCTTCCTCACCAATGCAAGACAATGTGTATGGTAAGGAATGCAGCATAGTGGAAAAAAATACAGTTAAAATCACCCGGCAAGGGGAAAATATCAGTCCATATCTCAATAAATGCCCGTAAGGGGTCACAACTATAACCAAACAACTCAATATATATACTGTATGGTTCGATCCTCAATTGAACCAACATTTCATAATCTCTACAACCAGTACATCAACCACAATCAATTTCTCAAGTAGAGGCAATTACATAGTGTGAGGAGCATTGAAGAAATAACTGAATTTTATCAAAAATAGACTCACGGGCATGCTTGACTTACAATGTGTAGTACGACTTGTTTGTGTATATCTTGTTTTGATATTTGACACGGGAAAAAGCTGAGAACTTAATAAATGTATTCCCTCGGATCCATTATAATTATTATATTTATCTCTTGCACGCCTCTTAAAAAATATTAACTAACAAAATAATTTGACTAAGTTATTCTTATTTTTTTTATCTTAAATATTTTTCTTTCTTTCATCATATCTCTTTTCACATCTATTAGAGCAAGGAGTCATTTGGTAGGATGCATTAGATAAAATAATACATGTATTAGCTTTGTATATTAGTAATATCTTATTTTATATACTTTTTAAACATATGTATTACTCATGCACCCTATTTGGTATTGTCCTATGCATAGCTAATGAATAGGAAATCATGGTATTAACAATGCAATAGATTTTAATATATGCATTAGCTTAGTTAAAGACAAATTTTGATACTAAAAGTGCTCCCGCTATTTATATCTTTACTCCGGCAATTTCTTCATTGTAAATTTACAAATATGTACTCTACTATAACGTATTACTGGAATGCACTTGTAATCAACTTTTTTTTTTTTAATTCAAATTTTCTTTGCCTAATAATCCAAGAAAGTGAAAAATAAAATTATATCCCTAGTAGATAAATAAGTACTTAGCTTATTTTTATTTATAAATAAATATTCAGTTCGATACTACAATATAGATAGACAATTCAAAAAAATTAATTTTTTTTCATATAAAAACATTCATCAACATATGCTTCTTTTCAAAAGATAAAGTGATGGACTGGTTATGAGGGTATTTTTGCAAATGAATAATTCTTTTCAAAATTGTTCAATACGTTAATACATCAAACTAACAATGGAAGAAATATGTCTGCATAACTAATGTTAGCATCATTAATACCAGCATTACTAATACACCATATTCAGCATTATTCTTATACATCTTACCAAACGACCCATGAGGGTAAAGGTGAAGAAAATTACTTCCTCCATCTCAAATTATCTTTTGTGTTTCTCTTTCATATGTTTATTAAAATTATTAATTAGGAGGTTTTTATTATTATTTTACCCTTATTTGATTATATTTTAAGATTATGTTTATTGAATATTTACGCTCTAATTAAGGTATCTGTAGTCTTCAAAACAATTACTACTAAAGTTAAAAGAGAAAAAGATAATTAAATTTTTTTGAACTTATAAAATAACAAAGGAAAAAAGGAAAGTCAATAGTATATAAGATATCTTAAAAAATAAATCTTTAAGTTTGAAGACTAAATTTACGCACATTCCTCGTCAGACCTTTTCTAGTTGTCTTGATCGATCGTTTCTTTCCTGAATAATTTTCCTTCGGATGGTTTGTACCATTGTACTCCTCCCCGTTCATTTTCACTTGTTCTATATTCTAAAAATAAATTTTCATTTTTATTTGTTATTTTTAGCATATCAAAAAAAGATAATTTCTTTTTTCTTGTTATACTTACAATACTAATTACTCATTTTAAATTATTTTTTTAAATCCATTAAAAATATGTATCAATTAATATGAACATCATGATAAATTATACACTTCATTTATTATTTTTTAAAGGGTATACAAAGTTTATAGTGGACAAGTAGAAATGAACGGAGGAAATAATATTTTACTTTTTCTTTTCAACTTATAGTTTCTTGGGTATAGATATTGAATCGGCAGCAGGAGCACCTTTCTTGGCAGCTAAACTTGAAGTCTCTGGAAGCATTTGTGTTTACAGATAAAGGATTGGGGTTTACAAATTACAATGTAGTATTTAATTTAATATTTAGAGGCAAAGAATTGGAGTTGACAAAAGCATTTGAGGTTTACAAATGAAAGGAGGACGAAGAATTGGGGCTGACAAAAGCATTTGAGGTTTACAGATGAAAGGTCCTGGTTGTAAGAATGAAACAAGTGTTTTCTCTTTGAAGTTGGCCGTTAAGAGTAATGTAAATGTAATTAATTTAAAGACCAATATATGTCACTGCTGTTACAGGTAGAATATTGTTATAGAGAAATAAAATATAACATGAATAATTAATTCTTTAGAAAATGAATTGTTATAGTGAAATATTGTTATAGTGAATGACTGTTATAATAAGATTTGAGTGTATAACTTTATATACTATATCGATTCCTCGTATAATTTATATATGTATTATTATTATTATAAAAGTGAAAAACTCTTAGTTAAAAAGTTAAATTACTTAAATGTCCTTTAAAAATATCCTAAATGCTCTACTTATAAACTATTTTTTTTTTAAAACACCTCATTCGAAAAGGTGCCTATTCTTTCCAAAAAAATGTGTCATTTAAGAAATGACTTTGGATTTTTAAAAATAAAACAAAGAAGCCCTTAGTTAAAAATTTAAATTACTTAATGTCCTTTAAAAATATCCTAAATGCTCTACTTTGTAACGACCTGACCGATCGTTTTGTTTTCTAGAACCTCGTACTCTAACTAAGACTTCCCGTACTGTCACGACCCAGAATTCTAATCCGGATCGTGATGGCGCCCAACAACGGGGTTAGGCAAGCCATCATAAATTTCACTAAGTGTTTCTTTTTACTTGATTCAATTAATCACTCATTTACCGAATTTAACAAGTCAAATCATGATATCGAAAGATAATAACTCAGTGGTAGATAATATATCTATAAAGAAGCGTGAGCGAACAGACGGGCATATATATATATATATATATATATATGCAGCCCAAAATCCCGAAATAACCACTACGTGTGTGCCAGGAACTAGTGTAACGAGTGTCACGGGCATACTAACAGGATAACCAAAAGATAGAATATACAATCCCACTGTCTGAATAAATAGACGGGAAACAAAAGTAAATGAAACTCCATGGTGCTGCTAGGAAATCGCCAGAAGAAGCAGCTCACCGTGAAGTCAGGTCCCCTACGGTCAATATCTGGCTCCGGTCTGATAACCAGATGCACCAGCCTCAGAACCTGTACAGTTAAGTACAGAAGTGCAGTATGAGTACATATTAAATAAATATGTACCCAGTGAGTATCCCGTCTAATCTCGAAAAAGTAGTGACGAGAGGTCGACTCGACAGTCACTAAGGTCCAACAGTATAATATGCGACAGGATATAACGAAAAGCAGTAGGCATGTAAGACAGTAAGCAGTAGTTACGTATAAAGCACAGAAATCAAGTAAATACTGAGACAAATAACAATGGCCACTTTCTTTCCCCAAATTATCTAATACAATTAAATATTCATGAAACGGTGCCAAATAGTCATGCGCGCACAGGAATAAGACAACCGGCCGGAGTCATAAGAAAAATATATATGCACTGCCGAGGATCGAACGGCCCGTCCCATAAGTGCATTCTTACCATAGTCATGTCTGCGCACTGCCAAGGGTCAAACGGCCCGAACCATAAGTGTGTCTTTCAAATTTATCATATCTGTGCATCTTTCAATCCGTCGTGGCGTACGGCCCGCTCCCATGAGAGTGGGGCACATCGCTCGCGGAATATAAATTATGAAGCGGTCACATGCACACACAATAACTTTTAAAACTCACTTTCCATCACCAATTCCTTTCAAATCAACAATTTTCATAAAATCTCAGAGAAACAATACTATCCGTAACATGGTCTCATAGCATATATGGCATTACAAGGAAGCATATAAGGCATGTTGTGGGCCTAACTACCCGGACATAACAATGATAGCCGCTACGTACGGACTCTCGTCACTTGGTGCGTACGTAGCCCCCAAAAACAAGTGCACGTAGCATATAAATCACCTATGGGGATAATTCCCTCTTACAAGGTTAAAAAGGAGACTCACCTCGTGTCGAATCTACCTCTCGAACCGCGAATGCGCCCGAAACTCCGAACTCTACACCCGAGGACTCGCAACTAGCCAAAAGGTGTACAATTATATCAATGCATGCTCAATGTGGAGAAATTATCCTATTTATTCAATAAAATCATCATTCTTGAAGAATCCCCAAAATTCAACCCCGGGCCCGCACGCTCGGATTCCGAAAATTCTCGAAGGAATCACTCACCCAAAGCCTAAGGATCATTAATATGTAGTTTCTACTTGAATTCATAGCACTAAACGGACAATTCGCTAATTTCCTCAAGAACCCTAAATTTACTACCCAAATCTTGATTTCGAATGACCTAGTAGTTAATCCCATTAATAATTCATGTATTAAACTAGTAATAAGGAGGAATTAACTTACCTCTGCAGTAGCTAGGTCGTGGTGTGTTCTTCCCAAGCTCATAAGTCTCTAATGGAGGTATGAAATGAAAAGAGATGAAGAAATCCCGTATTTTAAAGAATATGCACTGCTTGGCCTACAGGGATTCCGCACCTGCAGCTCGAGGACCGCACCTGCGGTATCGCTCCTGCAAGCTGGGGCTCGCACCTGAGGAACTGGGCAAGAGGGGCTGGGGTCGCACCTGTGGAGGGATTACCGCACCTGCGGTTCCGCTCCTGCAGAACTTTGTCCTCACCTGCGAGAAAGGGGGACCTCACCTGGGGTCGCACTTGCGGTGCTTAGGACTGCAGGAGCGGTCCTCCACCTGCGACTGGGCAACCGCACCGGCGGTCACACCAGAAACTGGTGCACCAGCAGCTATTTTAGTTGGTTTTATTTAGCCCCGTTTGGTGTCCAGGAGGCACCTGGTCCCACCCGAGCCCCCGTCCAAATATACCAACAAGTCCTAAATCATAATACGGACTCGCTCGAGCCTTAGAAACACCCAAAACAACGCTAAATCTCAAAATCACACTCTTAAACCCCTAAAACCATAACTTAAGAAACTTCAAGTTCTTGATTTCTATAACGATGCGTCGGACCGCCCTATACAACTCGGAATGACATCAAATTTTGCAGACAAGTTATAAATGATATAACGGAACTATTCATGGTCATGGAATCACATTCGGATCGTGATAACATAAATTCCCGTTCAAACCAAAATTCAAACTTAAGGAAATCCTTATTTCTATATTGGGCGCCGAAACGCTCCCGGGTTATCGAAAACCCATTCCGAACATATGCCCAAGTCCGAAATCATCATACGAAGCTACTGACACTGTCGGAACTCGATTCTCAGGTCGTTTGCTCAAAATGTTGACTGAAGTCAAACTTGGCCAAATAGGCCAACCTTAAGGAACCAAGTTTTCCTATACTGCCCAAAACACTTCCAAATCCTGAACCACCAGCCCCTGCAAGTCACAAATCTCAAGAAACCGCTATGGGAATACTTATATAGGGAAACGGGACTAGAATCGTACCTGAAGTGTTGAATAGCTGTGGATATCTGCTCCGTATGTCCTCCTCGGACTCCCAAGTCGCCTCATCGACTGGTTGGCCCCTCCACTGGACCTTCACGGCAGAAACTCTCTTAGACCTCAACTGGCGGTCATGTCTATCAATAATAGCAGTTGGATCCTCCTCGAAGCCCAACTTCTCATCTAATTGAATAGTGCTGAAATCAACCATGTGAGAGAAATCAGCATGATATCTCCGGATCATGGATACATGAAAAACTGGATGAACTCCGGATAAACTGGGAGGTAAAGCTAGCTCATAAGAAACCTCTCTGACTAGCCTCAATACCTCGAAAGGACTTATAAACCTTGGGCTCAACTTTCCCTTCTTCCCGAATCTCATAATGCCCTTCATCGGCGAAACCTTTAGCAGAACTTTAGCTCCCTCCATAAATGCTACATCACGCGCCCTCTGATCCGCGTAACTCTTCTGTCTGGACTGTGCTGTGCGGAGCCTCTCCTCAATCAACTTCACCTTCTCCAAAGCATCTCTCACCAGATCAGTGCCATATAATCTAGCCTCACCAGGCTCAAACCACCCGATAGGAGAACGACACCGACGGCCATACAAAGCCTCGAATGGCGCCATCTCAATGCTGGACTGATAACTATTATCGTACGCAAACTCAGCCAAAGGCAAGAATTGGTCCCACTGACCCCCAAAGTCAATCACACAAGCCTTGAGCATATCGTCCAATATTTAAATTGTACGCTCCGACTAGCCATCAGTCTGAGGGTGAAATACTGAGCTGAGATCTATCGGAGTGCCCAACTCACTATGCAATGCTCTCCAGAAGTGCTAGGTGAACTAAGGACCTTGGTCTGATATAATGTACACCGGCACACCGTGCAACCGGACTATCTCTCGAATGTAGATCTGGGCTAGCCTCTCAGAAGTATAAGTAGTAGCTACAGGAATGAAATGTGCCAGTTTGGTCAATCTATCCACAATGACCCAAACTGCATCAACCTTCCGCAAAGTCCGAGGCAACCCAACTACGAAATCCATAGTGATGCGCTCCCACTTCCACTGAGGAATGGGCATCTGCTGAAGTAAGCCTCCTGGCCTCTGGTGCTCATATTTGACCTGCTGGCAATTAAGACATCTAGCCACATACCCCACAATGTATTTCTTCATCCGCCTCCACCAGTAATGCTGCTTCAAATCACGATACATCTTTGTCGCACCCGGATGAACAGAATATCGAGAACTGTGGGCCTCCTCTAGAATCCTCTTCCTCAGGCCATCAATATTAGGAACACATAAACTGCCCTGGAGTCTCAAAACACCATCCTCGCCCAAAGTAACCTCCTTGGACCTCCTCTGGACCACTGTCTCCCGAAGCTCTGCTAAGAATGGATCATCAAACTGTCGGACCTTAATCTCTCCCAATAACGAAGACTGAGCAACCACATGGGCTAGAACTCGATGAGGCTCCGAAAGATCTAATCTCACTAGGTGATTAGCCAAAGACTGAACGTCTAAGGCTATAGGTCTCTCCTCTGCTGCAATGTAGGCCAAGCTACCCATACTCTCTGCCCTCCTACTCAAGGCATCCGCTACCACATTTGACTTGCCCGGATGATAAAGAATGGTAATATCATAATCTTTCAACAACTCAAGCCACCTGCGCTGCCTCAAGTTAAGATCCCTCTGCTTGAATAAGTGCTGATAAATGCGGTGGTCTGTATAAACCTCACAAGACACACCATACAAGTAGTGCCTCCAAGTCTTCAAAGCATGAACAATTGCCGCCAACTCCAAGTCGTGCACAGGGTAATTCTTCTCATGAACCTTCAGCTGGCGCGAAGCATAAGCAATAAATCTCTTGTCCTGCATCAACACACATCCCAACCCGACGCGTGAAGCGTCGCAATACACAGTATACATCCCAGAACCGGAAGGCATTGTCAGAACTGGTGTTGAGGTCAATGCTGACTTGAGCTTCTGAAAGCTCGCCTCACACTCGTCGGACCATCGAAGCGGGCCATTGTTCTGAGTCAATCTAGTCAATGGAGCTGCAATAGAAGAGAATCCCTCCACAAATCGGCCATAACAGCCTGCTAGACCCAGAAAGCTCTTGATCTCTGTAGCTGAAGTAGGACGCGGCCAACTCTGAACTGCCTCAATCTTCTGTGGATCAACCTTGATACCTTCTCCGGATACCACATGCCCCAAGAACGCCACGGAATCTAACCAGAACTCACACTTGGAGAACTTAGCATATAGCTTTTGTTCCCGCAAGGTCTGGAGCACAACCCTCAATTGCTGCTCATGCTCACCCAGCTCCGTGAGTAAATCAAGATGTCGTCAATGAAGACAATGACGAAGGAATCAATATACGGCCTGAATACCCTATTCATCAATTCCATGAATGCTGCTAGGGCATTAGTTAAACCAAAGGACATTACCAGAAACTCATAGTGGCCATATCTCGTACGGAACGCAGTCTTTGGAACATCTGAAGCCCGAATCTTCAAATGATGATAACCTGATCTCAAATCAATCTTAGAAAACACACAAGCACCCTGCAACTGGTCAAACAAATCATCAATGCGCAGCAGAGGATACTTGTTCTTAATGGTAACCTTATTCAACTGGCGGTAATCAATACACATCCGCATAGATCCATCTTTCTTCTTCACAAATAGGACTGGAGCACCCCATGGCGATACACTCGGCCTGATGAACCCCTTAGCCAACAACTCCTCAAGTTGCTCCTTCAACTCTTTAGGAGCCATACGATACGGGGGAATGGAAATAGGTTGAGTATCTGGAACTAAATCGATACAAAAGTCAATATCACGATCCGGAGGCATGCCTGGAAGGTCTGAAGGAAATACATCAGCGAACTCTCGAACAACTGGTACTAAATCAATAGTCGGAGACTCAGCGGTGGTATCCCGCACATAAGCAAGGTAAGCCAAACAACCCTTCTCGACCATATGCCGAGCCTTCATGAAGGAAATAACTCGGTTGGGTGCACTAACTGAAGAACCTCTCCACTCTAGCCTAGGCGACTCAGGCATGGCTAAAGTAACCGTCTTGGCATGGCAATCTAGCACAGCATGATAAAGAGATAGCCAATCCATGCCTAGGATAACCTCAAAATCAATCATATCAAACAATAAAAGATATGCTCTGTCTCAAAATCGCAGAAAGTGATCACACAAGACCGATAGACCCGGTCTACCACCACAGAATCGCCCACAAGAGTGGGAACATATATAGGAGAACCCAAGGACTCACGAGGAACACCCAGAAATTGAGCAAATAGTGACGAAACATATGAATAGGCGGATCCTGGGTCAAATAATACTGAAGCCTCTCTACCACATATTGAGATAATACATGTGATCATGGCGTCTGAAGCCACTGCATCTGATCTGGACGGAATAGCGTAGAACCTGGATGGAGCACCTGAAGACTAAACCCCGCCAGAGTGAACAGGAGGTGACTGACCTCCTCCTGACAGGTCTCCACCCCTGGGACAACCCCTGCCAACCTATCCTCCACCTCTAGGTAGCTGGACTGCTGGTGCTAAACCCATAGGCTAATAACCCTGCTGTACTACCTTGTCCTGATACTTGGGACAATGCCTCTTCATGTGGCCTGGATCCCCACACTCGTAACATCCCCCAGGCACCATAGCCTACTGCCCCGAAGAAGAAGACCCTTGAATAGCCAGGAAGCGATGTGGACCCTTTGGAATAGCACTGAAATATGGACGGGAGGATCTCTGGTGAGTAGAATAACCGCTGGGTGAACCCTGGGTAGCTGGAGGACGGTAGGAACGCTCTGGCATGGCACTGAACTGAGGCCTCACTAAACCACCTCGAGGAGGTAGTGGAGATGCTGAATATGAAGGCATGTTGGGCTGACCACCCCCGAACTGACCTCTCTGCTCCTAGCCGGAGCATCCCTGAAATCCCATGAGAACCTAGACCTCTTGTCCTTCTCCCTACTCCGCAACCGATAACCCTCGATCCTGCGAGCAATCTCTACCACTAGCTGATACGGAGTACCCATATCCACCTCTCTGTCCATGGTGGCTCTAATACCTGGATGTAACCTAGCCACAAATCTCTGCACTCTCTCAGCATTAGTAGGAAATATCATGAGTGCATGGCGTGACAGCTCTGAATACCTGGCCTCATAATCCGTCACCGATATCTGCCCCAGCTCAAGCCGCTCAAACTGACCCCGCAGCTCTTCCCTATCCGAGAGTGGAATATATATGTCCAAGAACATCTGTGTGAATTGCTCCCAAGTAACCGGAAGAGAACCTACTGGCATGCTGAGTATATAAGACTGCCACCACCTGCGAGCTCTGTCCTCTAACTGAAAGGTAGTGAAGTCGACCCATGAGACTCCAAGATCCTCATGTTGTGCATACTGTCCCCGCACCTATCGATAAAGTCCTGGGCATCCTCACCTCGCTCACCCCCGAATACTGGAGGGCGTAGTCAAGTCCATCTATCCAACATCTTCTGCCGATCGCGCTCTGCAGCTGGCCTGGGCTCTAGTGCTGCTACTACAGGCTGCATCCCACCCACGGGCGGTGTACCCGGGGTATGGTGTTCTGTTGCTGCCTGTCCTGCGGCCTGAGCGGTAGGGATCTGGACTCCCCCTCCCACCCTAGAAGTGGCAGGATCTACTGGAAATAGGCTAGCCTGGGACATGGTGTCCATGAATCTCATCATACGGACCACGACCTCCTGGAAGCTCGGCGCTGTCATAAAGTCTACTGGAGCAGGTGCTACTGGAGGCACCTCACCTTGCTCCTCTATGATAGGGTCCTCTGGTGGCGCGATTGGTATAGCCCCGGGATTCCCTCACCCCCTACCTCGGGCAGGTGCACTACCTCTTCCTATACCATGACCTCGAGCGGAGGGGGTAGCGGCATCTCCCGGATCATGACCATCGGATGCGCGCGTCCTCACCATCTGTGAGAGAATAGAAGAATAAGTTGAGTACATCATCGATTGCACGATAGAATACGAATAAGGAGAAGTTTCCTAACACCCTATTGTTTAACCAAAGAATAAGATCCTTTGACCAAAGCTATTTTAAGATAAACTCGGGTTACTGATAATCGAAAAGAGAATGAAATAATAAATAAAGGAATAATAGATTGATATCAATATGCGAGAAGTAAAATAGTTTGTATTCGAGAATTCAAATGTCTTGTTTGTTACATTTTCTTCCCTTTTATAGGGAGATTCTCCTAGTACAACGTTTGGATTCCAGTAATGATGACTCATTAATGACTAATTATTACATTAATGAGGTGTTACAATGGTGAATCGTAACTGTTATTTTCAGGAGTTACAAAACGTATATGACATTAATTGTTGATCCTCGAATCTGCCCATTATTGTGTCTAGATTCGTCATGACCGTGTCTCTTCTTCTTCCTTAGGTTTCTCGTGGCTGATATACTCGTGGTTGATAATTTCGTGCCTGTTGAGTTAATCTTGTACCTGCCCGTTGCTTTGTCTAGATTCATTTCAACCGTGTCTCTTTCTCGTGTCTATTATATGAAAGAGTATATTAATCGTATCTCTTTTATCCCGCGCCTCCGTGTATCTTTACCTCCACATGTGTTGTTTTCTTTGGTCCACATAGTTGGCTGAGTCATGAAGATTCTGGCTACGTGTAAAGCTATATTTTACCAATACAGATAGTCCCCCCACTTGCCATGTATTTGAGGTATAATACTTGATAAGTGGATACGCATTTATGGCGGGAATATTTTTCCGTCGCTTTGTTTCGAGACATTGTATCCTTTATTGAACGCATTCATCGTGTACTACTTCTATTTAATGCTTCTTCTACGTGTTTGTATTCGATTGGCTCTGCAACAATTCGCCGCATCAGTTCTGAAGTGACACTTTTAATTATGACTTCCCATCATTACTTTTCCATGCTTTGACAGTTGCCATTAGGTATAAATAATCGTCTTCTTTCTTTCTCTTTCACGAAACACTTCTATAATTTGATTTTTCCTTGGTGAAGAAATTTTCCTTAGCTTGCATAAATATGTCTTCATCTGGTCGACCTAAAAAGGTTATCAATGTTGAAACTTTGGCGTCTCCTTCTTCTACTCCATCTAGGAGCCGGAGAGGTGATCGATTGAGGAGTTTAGGATCTGTTTCCACTAGAGATTCTTCATCTCCTTTAGTTTCTCCTTCTTCTAGTAGGTCTTTGTTTTATCCCAGAGGTATATCCTCTCATTCGGTTTCTAAGAACAAGGATGATATTCGTGAACCCAGAGTTGACGAAATCATTCCTGCCGAGATAGTTTTTCCAGAAGTAAATTCTTCCATAGACGAACAAGCTTCTTCTTTAGATAGTGTAGAGAAATATGCTACCATTGTTACTGTAGGTCATATTCCTATTGTTCGTAGGGCATGTTCCTGGGAGTCTAATGTTCCCATTCTTGTGCCAAGTAATACCGAAAGAATCACGTCTTACAAGACGGGTTTTTCTTATGTTTATACTTACCCTTTCACATTAGGATTTCAGCCTACTGTTGACCCTGTTATCATATAATTTTTTCGTTTTTTCAATATTTGCCTAGGACGGGTTGGTCCCTTAGTATGCGTGTTGTTGCTTGTCTAAGAGTTTTGGCTTCAAAGGTTTCTGTTCCTTTCACCTTTCATCATCTGATGCATTTGTATTCACCTGCTTTGTTTCGTCAAGGGATTTTTACTCTGGATGCTCGGAGGAAGAGAGTTTTAGTAACCCCTGATGATGATAAAGACAGAGATTGGTTCCTGAGGTATGTTGTTGTTCCCACTGTTGTTCTAGTGGGTGAAAATAATCTTCCCTTCTCTGAGAAGTGGAACCGTGCACGTAAGTACTTTGGTTCGCACCTGTCTTCTTTACATAAAGTTGTATTATGTTTTTAACACTGCATCTATTTTCCTCTTGTTTTCAGCAACTAATTGTCGAGAATGTCTCCGATATTCGTAGTTGGGTATAAAGAATGTTAATTGCTGCTCCTACCGAGGAAAGATCCTGGAAGTACTTTTCCACAAAGTATAAATGGATTGTCAAGACTCATGGTAAGTAGAGTTTTTCTCTTTTCTTTCCTTATCTGAATTTGTTTAATTCTTTCTCTTTTTTGATAGGGTTTTCTGCCCGTGGGGAATCTTCATCACTTCCGAAGATGTCGTTATCTCATGCCCAGAATGTCTTAGCTAGTGCTTCAAAAAGAAAGGTTCAAGGTTCTCGCTTTGGAGGAGAAGATGAGGATGAAGAAGAGGGTGTTTTAGTGCACCGGGCGAGAAGAAGGCGGGTAGTTTCTGACGATGAGTCTACTCCTGCGCCTCTTTCTTCCGTGTTGGCAATCAGGCCTTCTTCTTCTCGTGATCAATCCCAGTCCCCAACTCGAGATCTTGCCGAGCGTCTATTTCATGAAGGTTTTGAAATCGACCCTGATGATGTTCCCCTGGCTACCATCTATCCAGGTTTTGATGTTGTTCCTGTTCCTCACTCTATGGTTGTTGTTCCTCCTCCCATACCTGTTATTTCTTCAGTTTCTTTTCTGTCCGTCTCTATCGAAATGCCCGCAACTTAATTAGCTTTCGGTCCCTCTCTCTTTTCCGATGTCCCTTCCGTCCCTGCTTCTGTGCCTTCTGTCATAGAAGAAGGGTCTTCCAGCAGGGAGATGAGAAGAGTTATAATTGAGGTTCCAGCTGGTGGAAGCCTCTTCAAGAAGACTGGTGAGCCAGAGGTATGGCTTAAGCCTTTAATTGGCTCTGAGGAGAGGGCCAATCTTGATAGCCACGCAACTCTTACTTGGGTCAATGAGGTGGTGCATAACTCCTTAAAGGTATGTATTTTGGAAGAACTTTTGCACACATGTTGTTCTTTAATTAACAGTTTAACACATTTGATTGTTTTACTGTTTTTGCAGACGCACCTTATTGGTTTGGAGCTTATGAAGAGAGTTTCCAATTATGAAAATGAGTTGAAGGTGTTCCGTGGGCTCGATGATATTAAAGCACAGCACGACAGTCTTCGAATAGAGATGGGAGCTTTAGAGGATGATAAAGATACCTTGAGGGAGCAATTGAAGGTTGTTAAGGCAGAGCTGGTAGTGGAGAAAGCTTCTTTCAGCCAGGTCAATAAGGATAAAGATGTTCTTGAATCTTCATTTGCTGAACAACTGTCAAAAGCTACGGAGGAAATCTGGCACCTGAAGCACATGTTGGGGGAGAAAGAGGAATATTCGGGTGAACTTGTGCGTAATCTCTCCCAGGTTCAAGAGGATATCCGTGAAGCTCAAATGAAGGTTCATACTTTGGAGGAATCAGTTGCATCTCTAAAGGTTGCCTTGGAAGACACTGAGACTGAGAATGATAATTTGAAGGGCGAGATTCACGCTTGGTCAAAGGACTATGATGACCTTGAAGAATCAACGGATGTTGACGTGAGTAGGGCATATATGAGTGCTCGCCATGATACATTGTTGGAAATGAGTCGAGAAGGATTTGACCTTGATGCTGAGATTGCAAATCTAGGGAAGCTATGCAGAAGACTTAGCAAGGTTTTGATTTCTCTCCAACTGATGAAGCCCAGGAAGAAGCGGACGATTCTTCAGAAGAAGCTGGTTCTCCTCCTCCTCCTAGAGAATGATGATTTTTAGTCAGTCTTGTTTTTTTTTGTTTTTTTTTTTTTTTTTGGATTGGTGTAATTACTCAGCTCTATCGGGAGTAAATTTGAAACTTCTAAAGTCTCCAATTGACAATTTAGGGGCAAAAACTGTATATATATCTATGCGGCTAAGTACTAGTTTTTAACTTAGCCGTTTTTATATCAATATTTTTGAGACTTTTTGTTATGAGTTTGAGACTTACTCTTTACTCAAGTCTATTGCTTTGTGTTGCTTTTGTGAGGTTTCTGTTCGTACCTCTAAGCTTTCTTTGCATAAAGATGCGTGCTTTACTTTGAACCCTTTTATGATGGGTGTAGTATAAGCTTTTTAGCCTCTGTTTATAAGAGGCTTTGTTTATGAATTAGGGCCCTTTTAATGTTTTAATGAAGAAGACGTCTCAACTTCATTGAAAATGCAATAGAGTGATAGGAATTTTTCACATGTTTAAGAATGTTTTTGTGAGAGGTTTTTGCTTGAACTTTCACAACATTTTACATGTGTTATGTTTGTCATCTAAAACTCATGTTGCAACTGTTTTGTTTTAACAGATTTGATAATCACTTGTATTTCGTAACTGTTTTTAGTAGATAACAGTTTTTTCGAGTTAATACAAGGAAGTAACTGTTTTTCATTAGTAACAATTTTTGTAAGTATTGGGTTTTTCCCATGACTGTTTTATTTACAACAGTTGTAAGTACGAGAGAAATGTATTGTAAACCGTAACTGTTTTATCTGATAACAGTTTTGAGAATATATATATACAAGGGTTTTGATCTTTCATCTGTAACTGTTTTATTTGAATAACAGTTTTTTATTTGAGTACAAAGATTTCATAACTGTTTTGATTACAACAGTTTTGGCTAAGTACAATGATGATGATCTTCTATCCCTAACTGTTTTTGATGTAACAGTTTTTTTTTTATAAGAGATGTACATTTCTTCTTCGTAGCTAATATTTTGCCTTCTAACCTGAACATGGTTCGAGGGTTTTCAGAGTAGGCTTTCGTAATTCTTGTGCCGGAGTTTTCAGTTCTTTTGCTCGTATCACTTGACTTGTTGGGTGAATGGTTCTTTTAGGCTCGAGCATTCTGACTTCTGGTAGTCTTTTGCTTCATTTTGGCCTTCCATATTATATAGTCCCCCAAGTGTTTGAGCGTTGAAGAATGAGATCTCGAGCACTTGATTATTCCTTCTTTGTGGTCCTTTCCCTGAAAAAGGAAAACATTCCGTACTCGAAGGTATATACTTTTTTTTAGATGATGATTGCTTAACCCTTTAAAATATCCATCAGAAAGTGTAACCCTAGACCAGGAATTGTGTTATTTACTCGCGTCTTTGCAGGTCTAATGTCATCATTTGGTGATGGGTTAGCTTTTTGCCTATCATCTAAAAAAGTTAGTAAAGTTTAAATATTCAAAGATAAAATCGATCATGCGATACCTGACCGGGGGTACTTATTTTTCTTAGAAGTAGTACTTCTTCAGGTGGATGGCGTTCCAGCTCGTTGGTAGAATCCTACCGTCCATGGCTTCCAACTCGTACGCGACTTTCCCTGCTATGCCTCGGACCTTATAGGGACCTTCCTAGTTTGGATTTAGTTTTCCAGGTCCTGCTTCCTTTGTTGACTGGAAGACCTTTTTAAGTACAAAGTCCCCAATTTTAAAATATCTGAGATGAGATTTGCGGTTGTAGTATCGTTCTCTGATTTGCTTTTGAGCTGCCATCCATATTAAGGCATCATATCTTCGTGACTCAAGCAGGTCTAAATTGGTTTGGAGTTCAACGTCATTCATTTGTTCCGTAGTTGTCGTCACTCTCAGAATTAATTCGCCAATTTCTATGGGTATTAATGCTTTTGATCCATAAACGGGTGCGAAAGGACTTTCTCCCGTAGCTATTTTTGATGTAGTTTTGTATGCCCATAACACCGCTGGTAATTCGTCGGACCAATTGCCTTTGGCTTTGTCTAACCGCTTCTTTATATTGTTTATGATGATTTTGTTCGTGGATTCTGCTTGTCCATTAGCTACGGGATGATATGGTGTTGATACGATCCGTTTGATTTTCCAGCTGTCGAAGAATTCGGTGATTTGAGAGCCTATAAACTGTGGGCCATTATCACACACGATCTCCTTTGGAATTCTGAACCGGCATATTATATTTCTCCATAAGAAACTCTTAACCTCCTTTTCCCGCACCTGTTTGAATGTTTCTGCGTCTACCCATTTTCTGAAGTAATCAGTAAGTACAAGTAGGAACCGTACCTGACTTTTAGCTGGGGGATGAGGTACTACTATATCCATTCCCCATTTCATGAAGGGCCATGGTGATATAATAGAATGTAATAATTCTTCTGGTCGGTGCATATTATTGAATAACCGCTGACATTTGTCACATTTTGATATGAAATTCTCCGCGTCTTCTTCCATCTTAGGCCAGTAGTATCCTGCTCTGATTAAGGTTTTTACCAAAGATCTTGCACCTGCGTGATTTCCACAATGGCCCTCATGGACTTCTCTTATCACAAACTTCGTCTGGTTAGGTCTGAGGCACTTTACTAGGGGTCCTCCAAACATTTTGCGGTACAAGGTGCTATGAACTAGACAGTATCTCGCTGCTTTGCGACGGAGCGCTTGAGCTGTTTTTTTGTCTTTAGGCACGATACTATTCTACAAAAAGTTAAGAATTTTGTTTCTCCAATCCCAAGTTAAATTATTGAAAGATACCTCATTCTTGTTTTGATTGATTGTCGAATGGAAGAGGTGTACGACGATAGCGTTGTCTTTATTGATTACGTCCGTAATTGCTGCGAGGTTGGCCAATGCATCTACTTCAGCATTTTTTTCTCTAGGTATTTGTATTATATTCCACATTTTGAACTGTCTCACAAGTTCTCGTGCCTTTTTTAGGTACTGTTGCATTCGAGTTTCCCTAGCGATGTAAGTCCCCTACATTTGGTTTACCACTAGTTGTGAATCGCTGTTGATTTCGATTTGTTCAATTGACAACTCTCGTGCCAATTCTAAACCTGCAATAACAGCCTCGTACTATACTTCATTGTTAGTTATTGGATAGCATTTGATTTCTTGCCGTATCTTTTCACGTGTGGGTGATATTAGTACAATACATAATCCTGCTCCATTAATATTAGAAGAGCCATCAGTAAATAGGGTCCACTGACCTGGTTTTGTACCATTGAAGAGCTGTAATTCCTTTTCTACTTCAAGAGAAATATTACTGCTAAAGTCAGATACAAAGTCGGCCAATATTTGTGACTTAATTGTAGTTCTAGGTTGATATGTTATATCATGCTCACTTAATTCTATGGCCCATTCAGCTAATCTCCCTGACAGTTCTTGTTTATGCAAAATATTCCTTAAAGGATATGAAGTTACGGCAGTAATTTGATGACATTGAAAATAAGGACGCAATTTTCTTGATTCCATTATTAATGCGAAAGCTAATTTTTCTAGATGTGGATATCTAGTCTCAGCATCTAGTAAAGTTTTGCTTACATAAAAAATAGGAGATTGCTTACCTCTTTCTTCTCTTACCAGTACTGCACTTACGGCAATTTCTGAGACAGCCAGGTAGATGTATAATCTTTCTTCTTCTTTTGGCTTTGATAACAATGGTGGTTTTGACAAGTAGACCTTTAAGTCTTTTAAAGCATGTTGACATTCTTCAGTCCATTCGAACTGATTTTGCTTTTTAAGAACTGCAAAGAATTTAAAGCTTTTTTCGGAAGACGTAGAAATAAATCTCCCTAGTGTTGATATTCTTCCTATCAATCTTTGGACTTATTTTTTATTTCTCAAGATTTCAAGTATTTCTTCTATAGCTTTTATCTGTGCTGGATTTACCTCTATTCCTCTTTTAGACACAAGGAATCCCAAAAACTTACCAGATTGTACTCCGAAGGCACATTTTTTTGGGTTGAGTTTCATATTGTACCTGCGTAAGATATCAAAAGTGATAGAGAGATGTTGTAGATGATCTACTGCTTGTGTTGATTTTACAAGCATATCATCGATGTAAACCTCCATTGTTTTGCCCAAATGTTCTTGGAACATTTTTGTCACTAACCTTTGATAAGTGGCACCTGCATTTTTTAACCCAAAAGGCATAACATTATAACAATAGGTCCCCCGGTTAGTAATGAAGGAAGTATTTTCTTCATCCAAGGGGTCCATTTTGATTTGGTTATAACTAGAATATGCATCTAAAAAGCTTAACAATTCATGACTTGCGGTTACATCGATCATCTGATCTATATGAGGCAAGGCAAATGAATCTTTAGGACATGCTTTATTTAAATCAGTATAATCGACACATACCCGCCATTTGCCGTTATTTTTAGGTACTACTACTGTGTTAGCTAGCCAGTCAAGATACTTTACCTCCCGTATCGAACCTATATTTAAAAGCTTTAGGACTTCTTCATCGATCACTTGATTTTTAAAAGGTCCTTGCTTTCGTTTCTTTTGTTTAACAGGTACGAACGATGGATCTTCGTTTAATTTGCTGTCATATTCGAATGGGACCATGCAAAACAATTATCATTAGCCTTTAAATAATTGACTAACATACATTTTTGTTCTGGAGTTAATCTTTCCAACAATTTTATGACAATGTAAAGTTTCCTTTCGGGCTTTTGTTCAGAGATGGGAACAGCCTCGAGTTCTTCAGCGGTTGTTTTGATATGTTCTTCTTCTTCTGGTTCACGAATGAAATCTGGTCTGGAGTCTATGTCCGCATGTTCTGTCTCATTCTTGATGATTACAGGATTTGTTTCGCCATTATCCTCTTCCGTACCTATTGGAATATCTATTTCTTTGGCACGTAGTTGATCAGAAGTTTGTTCCATACATGTTTGTTGATGAGCCTCTGTTTGAAAATTTGTTGTTTCTTTTCACACGTAAGATGATTCCTAACAACTCAGAAGGGAGCATGAAGTTCTCATATTTATCATAGGATGGCATGGCGTATATGTATTGGTAAAAAAGAGTTTCACACGTAATATGATTCCTGACAACTCAGCCAGCTACGTGAACCAAGGTAAAATATGACAGCTGGACATGATTCTATAAAGAGGCACGGAGTAGAGAGGTACGGATCAATAAACCTACGGGGTAATCAACTACGGGAAACCCAACCTGATTGAGAAAGAAGAGATACGGTCAAAATGAATCCGGACAGAACTACGGGTAGATCCAGAGATCCTCAATTAATGACTCACATGTTACACAACTTTCACGCAACAGTTACGGTTATCCTTTAAAACACCCCATTAATGTAATAATTAGTCATTAATGAGTGATCATTATAAAAGGCAGACGTTATATTGATAAACTCCCTGTATAAGGGAAGAGAAAATGTCCTGTAAGATCATCTGAACTTCGAATGTATTTTTCGAATATAATACACTTTACTTTTCTTAGCATCTTACTATCGTCATTTACTTATTCTTCTTACTTAATATTATTTTCTTGATAATCAGTAACCCGCGTTCATCCTAAAAATATCTTTGGTCAAAGGATCTAATTCTTCGATTAAACAAATTGGTTCCGTTACCGGGAATCTGATAATCTTTGTTTGCTTTTCAATCGATATCCTCTAAACTATGTCGAACTCCAACGACAACAATCAACATAGAGATAGGATTCCATCACCTCTTCCATCCCCAAGAGGTTCAAGGGAACAATCCCAAGAGAGATCCAACAACAACAATGATAACAACAACAATGATCAAATAGTAGAATAAGATCGTATAAAGCAAATGATTGCAGAGTATGTGAGTCAAGCTTTGCAAGGATTTGCAAGGGGATTACCAGCGGCATCACCCACATCACTGACACCGCCTCCTAATAACACAATTACCGTGGAAAATCCTCAGTCTGGGTTGGTAAACTCAACAAGGGATGACGCCCCTAACGAATCTCTCGAAACGAGACCAGGTATGACTAATAACCCTGAATTACAAAATTTACTACTAACCTTGCAGAAACAAGTAAAGGAATAAAATGATCAAATCGAGCAAATCCCTGGAGTACCACCTGTTATCAAAGGCATTGATGTTGATAGATATTCTCAACAACCTTGGAAACCAAGCACAGCACCTTTGCCTATACCCAAGAAATTTAAAATGCCTGACATTCCTAAATATGACGGAACAACTGACCCACGCGACCATGTGATTTCTTTTACTACCGGAGTAAAGGGCAATGACTTAAAAAAATAAGATATTGAATCAGTCCTTGTCAAAAAATTCGGAGAAACAATTACCAAAGGAGCTCTAACCCGGTATTCACTTCTCCCTGAAAATTCTATTGATTCTTTTGCTGATCTTGCAGATTCTTTCATAAAAGCACACGCTGGTGCACAATAAGTCGAGAAAAGAATGGAGGACATATTTAAAATAAAGCAAGGAGACACGGAACTACTCCGTGAATTTGTAGACAGGTTCCGGCGAGAAAGAATGCAATTACCCAGGGTACCTGATAATTGGGTAGCCATGGCATTCGCAAGTAATCTAAATGAAAAAAGCTCAGAAGCCACGACGAGACTCAAAGAAAATTTGAGAGAATTCCCTGCTACAACGTGGAATGATGTATATAACAGGTACAGTACTAAACTTCGAATAGAAGAAGATATCATTGCTCGTTCGAAAGATGAAGATCATTCCAAATCCAGGCGATCCGAATCAGACAAGAGATCAGGTAAAAATAGGTATGATCCTTACTTAGGACCATCGGGACGCAATACTCGCCCCAGGTTTGAAAATACTAGGTCAAATTATAGACCACCAAGCAGGGATGTAGGCTCATCCTCATCTAGATCCAGAAAGGATCGGGATGAACGACCTAGAGGTAATGCACGAATCGGGGATCATACCTTTAATTTAAGTACTCCTGAACTTGTTTCGATATTAAGAAATATGGGAGATAAGGTTAAGTGTCCCAAAGAAATGCGGTCAAACCCAAATAAAAGGAACCCCGATTTCTATTGTGAATTCCATAATGATCATGGACACAGGACTGCAGATTGCAGATTTTTACAAGGTGAAATAGAACAATTATTGAAACAGGGCTATTTAACAGAATTATTTAGTGATAAAGGTAAACATGCATATATGAAGAACAAGAAGGAGCCCCTGAAGCCTCCATCTCCAAAGAACCATCAATGTGATACATGGAGGAGAGGAAGTGAACGGAATAGTTTGCAAATTAGCCTCGAAGGTCACAATTACCCACGGAAAGCGGGTTCGAGAACATTTAGATGAAGATAATATAACCTTTGACGATGCAGATTTTGGCGGACTAATGCTCCCCCACAACGATGCTCTGGTAATATCCTTACTCATTCATGACACTAACGTTAAAAGAATATTGATTGATCCAGGTAGTTCAGTCAATATCATTCTGCTAAGAGTCGTGGAAGAAATGCTCATGGGAAATCAAGTGATCCCAAAGGCACGAGCCATATCAGGGTTTGATAACTCTACAGTGATAACCAAAGGAGAGATCGAACTTAGCACTTATGCCGAGGGAGTAACTAAGAACACCAAATTCCAATTCATTGATACTGACATGGCTTATAACGTGATTATGGGAAGGCCCTCGATCCACGACATGAAAGCGGTACCATCCACCTTACACCAAGTAATTAAATTTCCTTCAAAATGGGGAATCAGACAGATTAGAGGTGATCAACAGACCTCCAGAAGTATAAATTATGTGGTGCATTATAACAAAAAAGTAGAGACGGAAGAATCGGAAGATAGAGAAATCTTCCAGATAGATGTTACCGGTCAAACGGGTACGGAAAAAGTTACTGACCAAGCAGGTACGAAAGAAATGAACACTCAAATAGATACGGAAGAGTATACTCACGAGAAGGTGAATCAAGTCGCCAAGAAAGATGCATTTGACCACACTGATGTAGATTCCAGACCATATGTCATTCATGAACAGGAGGAAGACGAGCAAATCAAAACAACCACGGAGTAGCTCGAAGTTGTTCTGTTGTTCGAACAAAAACCTGAATAGAAGGTGTATATAGGCACGAGGCCGAGCCCCGGTCGAAGAGAAGAAAAGAAAGCAAAGAACATTCAAGAACCAAGTTATTGATGAAGAGGTACAAAAACTCTTGAAAATTGGTTCAATACGAGAGGTAACGTACCCTAATTGATTAGCTAACACTGTGGTAGTACAAAAAAGGAATGGAAAATGGAGAGTATGTGTAGATTATACTGATTTAAATAAAGCATGTCTCAAAGATTCATTCTCACTACCACATATAGATCAAATGATTGATGCCACCATAGGTCATGAATTGCTAAGCTTTCTAGATGCATATTCTGGTTATAATCAGATTAAAATGTATTCCTCGGACGAGGAAAAAAACCTCCTTTATTACGAACAGGGGGACTTATTGTTATAAAGTCATGCCTTTTGGCTTAAAAACGCTGGAGCCACGTATCAAAGGCTAGTGACCAAGATGTTACAGGAACATCTGGGAAAACTATGGAAGCTTACATCGACGACATGTTGGTAAAATCAACACAAGCGGGAGATCATTTCCAGCATCTCTCTATTACATTTGACATTTTACGCAGGTATAATATGAAGTTGAATACAGAAAAATGCGCTTTTGGCGTAGAATCAGGTAAATTCTTGGGTTTCCTTATGTCAAACAGGGGAATAGAGGTAAATCCCGCTCAAAATCTAACAGGTTTCCAGGAAAGTTGAACCCAAATTGGGAAGGACCCTACAAAGTCCGAGGCATAGCCGGAAAGGGCGCCTACGAGATGGAAGCTATGGACAATAGACCTACCAACAAGTTAGAATGCCATCCACTTGAAGAAGTACTACTTCTAAGGTTAAGAAGTACCCCGGGTCAGGTATCACACGTTAGATTTTATTTTGAACATTTAAAATTTTACTAACTTTTTTAGATAATAGGCATAAAGCTAACCCATCACCAGATGATGATATTAGGCCTGCAAATACGCGAGGAAGTAACACAATTCCTGGTCTAGGGTTACACTTTTTGATGGACGTTTTAAAGGATTAAGCAGTCATCATCTAAAATCTATATACCTTCGAGTCCCGCACTTTTTTTTCCTTTTCAGGAAAAGGACCACAAGGAAGGAATAGCCAAATGCTCAAGATTTCATTCTTCAAAGCTCAAACACTTGGGGGGCTATACAGTATGGAAGGCTAAGACGAAGCAAAGAAGGCTATCAGAAAGTCAAAGCTCGAGCCTGAAGATCCATCTACCCAACAAGTCAAGTGATACGAGCAGAATCGAAAGAGCTGAAGACTCAAATGCAAAGCCTAATTCAAAAAACCTTCGAACAATGTTCGGGTTGAAAGGAAAAATATTAGCCACGAGGAAGAAATGCACATCTTTGTACTTATTCAAAACTGTTGTAACCAAAAACACAGTTAGGGGTAAAAGAACATCATCATTGTACTCATTCAAAAACTGTTGTGATTAAAAACAGTTAAGAAATCTTTGTACTCATATAGAAAATTGTTATCAAATAAAACAGTTACGGATGAAAGATCAAAATCCTTGTATTTGTTCAGAGAACTGTTATCAAATAAAACAGTTACAGATGTAAAAGCATTTCCCTCGTACTTATTAAATAATTTTTATCAAAAAAAAACAGTTGCGGATGAAAACCCCAATCTTTATAAAAACTATTACGAACGAAAAACAGTTGTTCCCTTGTATTAACTCGAAAAAACTGTTACATATGAAAAACAGTTACGAAATACTAGTGTATATCAAATCTGTTAAATAAAAACAGTTGCAACATGAGTTTTAGACGATAATCAAACACATGTAAAATGTCGTGGAAGTTCAAACAAAAAACGTTTCTCAGAAACATTCTTAAACATGTGAAAAATTCCTATCACTCTATTGCATTATTACACCAACATGAAGTTGAGACGTCTTCTTCATTAAGTGTCAATCATAAAGGGACCTCTTTCATAAACAAAGCCTACTACAAAAAGGCTCATATTTTATATACAACATCGTGCCTACTATGAAAGGGTACGAGTGATTTCAGCATCTTCATGCAAAAACTCAGAGGTAAAACAGAAACCTCAAAAATTAAAGCATACAAAAGACTTAAGAGTGAAACAAAAACTGAAAGCAAAAAAGTCATACTTGCATATATTCAAAAAGAGCGGCTAAGTAAGAACTAAGTACTAACTAGTACTTAGACGCGTATAATTTATACATTAAGGTTTCCCTAAGTTTTCAGTTGGGGACTTTAAAAGATCCAAATCTACCCCCGATGGAGTTGGGGGTAACCACCATAAATAAATAAAAAAGAGGGGGTGAATCAACAGCTTAATCTTCTTGAGGAGGAGGAGTGACTTCTTCACGCGCGGCAAGAGCAGGAGAAACTTGAGACGAAGAGGCATAAGCAGCAGGAGTCTCACCTTCAGGTGAAGAGAGAGTCTGATCTTGTTGAGCCTTCTCCAGGCTTCCTTGATTTTAGCTATTTCAGCACTAAGTTCAAAGCCTTCTTGACTCATTTCCGTCAATGTGTCAAGGAGAGAATTCATGTACGCCCAACTAACATAGACAGCAGCCTCCTCTTCGAGAGTTTCATAATCTTTCTCCCATATCTAAAGTTCAGCTCTAAGCCCGTCCTTCTCAGCTTCAGCAGCTTCATGGGCAGCCCTCAGAGGTACAATTGACTCCTCCAAAGTGTGGACTTTGTCCAAAGCATTGTGAAGATCCTCTTGAGTCCGGCTAAGTGAATGCACAAGATCACCTGAGTATTCCTCCTTCTGCCTCAACAAGTCTTTCAAACTTCTAACTTCTTCGGAGGCACGGGATAATTGCTCAGCAAACGAAGACTCAATAATGCTCTTGTCTTTGTCCGCTTGGCTAGAAAAAGCCTTCTCCACTGCCAACTCCACAGCCATGACTCTCATCTGCCGCTGCAAGGTACATCTTTCTTCTTCTAAGGCTTCCATGTCGAGCCTCAGGCTTTCATATTGCCCCTTCCAATTCCCTGCTTCAGCATGCCACTCCTTTAGCTCTTGTTCCGTGTTAGAAATTCTCTTCATGAGCTCCATGCCTATAAGATTGGTCTACAAAAAAGAAATCAATTAGATACGACAGATTTCATGTACAAAAACAAAATACAAAAAAAACTCATTTTACCTTCAAAGAGGAATGTACGACTTCATTAGCCCATGTAAGGGCGCTATGGCTATCAAGCTTGGTCCTCTCTGTTGGGCCAATCAAAGGCTTCAACCACACTTCAAGTTGGATAGATTTCTTAAAAAGGCTCCCGTCAGCCGGAACCTCAATAAGCACTTGCCTCATCTCCCTGCTGGAAGACCCTACTTCTCTAACAGGAGGCACGGAAGCAGGCTGAGACAAAGGAGCCACGGGTAATGAAATTTGGGGAGCAAAAGAAGCTTCAGGCGCAGAAACTTGAGGAGATGAGAAAGCCACGGGCAAGGCAGCAGCAGAAGTAGTAACGGATAAAGAAGCAGAGGAAATAGCTGGAACGGACAAAGGGATTTCTCTAAATGAGGGGGCAAAAATAGCCAGAGGTGTCTCATTAGAAGCAGGGCCAAAGCCTTCGCAAAATAGATGATCCACGGAATCCTGCGCAGGAGAAAAAGAAGCATCCCGGATGTAGAAGGTCTAACATCAGGCACGGAAGACACTGCCACGGGTGTAGACTCATCGTCTAAGACCACCCTTCTTCTACGTGACCTGTGCACCAAAGTGCCCTCTTCTTATTCTTCTTCCTCTTCTTCTTCTAAGGTACTAGACCCACTAACTTTCCTCTTTGAAGAAGAGGAGCTAGTGATAATTTCCTGGGCCTGAGCCAAGGACATCTTCGGAATGAATGCAGCAGACACCACCCGAGCAGAAAACCATGTCGAAAGAAGAAGGTTAAACAAACAAAGAAAAAGAGGCTTGAGTAAGGAAAAGAAGCAAAAACAAAAGTTTCACTTACCGTGAGTCTTTACTTTCCAACCGTACTTCCCAGATAAGTACTTCCAAGATCTTTCCTCCAAAGGAGCAACCGATAACAGCTTTTCTACCCAATCATGGATACCGGAGACATTCTCAACAGTACCTATGATTGCTGAAAGAAGAAGAAAGTAGCTACGGTGTTAATAAAATACTTAAAGCAAAGAGAAGAAAATAACAAGTGTGAGCTAAAAATGTACTCACGTGCACGATTCCACTTCTCAGGGAAGGGAAGATTTTCTTCACCCACTAAACCAGTAATGGGCACAGCAACGTACCGAAGGTACCGGCCTCTATCCTTGTCGTCCTCAGGGGTTACCAACACTCTTTTTCTCCTAGCAGCCAGAGTGAAAACCTCTTGACGAAACAAAGTAGGAGAATAAAGATGAATGAGGTGATTTGTTACATCTTGCGTTTTTCGTACGCTAAAAGTTTCGTCTTCAGTTAATTGACACATACTGAGGGTGAGATTATCTTGAGGCTAAAATATTTCTGCTATTTATAACAAGTGATAAATAAGTGTCATGAAGGATAA
This sequence comes from Nicotiana undulata, assembly GCA_005239495.1. Lineage (NCBI taxonomy): Eukaryota > Viridiplantae > Streptophyta > Magnoliopsida > Solanales > Solanaceae > Nicotiana > Nicotiana undulata. The sequence goes on along the minus strand of MDKH01235894.1, from coordinate 34,642 downwards.
AGGGTATACGAATTAAAGAAAACGAGTTTCGTTGAAAGTGGCCAATTTGGGATAAAATACGGGTTGAGTGATAACACCCGATAATTATGAATAGTACCATGAAAGGTACCATATGACCACGGTAGTATAATATATAAAGTATATTAAAAATAAGTAGAATTTTAAGTAATTTGAGACAATTTTTAAATTATGCGGGTAATTGATTAATTACCGGATAACGGGACATAACCCAATTAACTAATAAGTGGATAAAACTTTATGAAATTACACATCCCCAAAACGTGGCACAAATCCACAATGGCTAAGAATGACTCTTAGTCATTTATGCCATGTGGCTACTTATAGTCAAATTAAAATTTAACTAACATAAGACTTGAATATAAGTCTTATCTATCATTCCTTATTAGGTTCAAAGACATTAGAGAGCAAAAGCAATTCCTTCAAAAAGTTCAAATACATTAGAGATCAGAAGCTAATACATTTCACAACTCATTTTGAAATATCATCTTTCTTCAAGGAAAAAAACGTTAGAAACAGAAGCTAATTTTCGTTCCAAAAAACTTCAAAAAAAAAAAGCAAAAGGTTCCAACGAGAATTTGTTGGAATAGTAGCAACGTGGAGTCTGCGGTGCAATCTTCGCCAGGAATTGTATATAGAGTTTTCCCTATTCCGGGTATGTTAAGGCTATCCCATCTTTCATTTGGCATGATCCATGTGATACGAACAAAACGTGCAAATCCAAAAATTCCATAAATGACTCTATTCATAGAAGTATTAGAGATCTCTATGCTCTTGAATTTCCATATGTCATAATATTTTATCATATGTTCATGGATCTCAGAAAAATATGAAAGTTGAAATGAGTTTACTTTATGATATTACTCAAAGGCAAAATGGTCTTATGAAGCTCCGAAAGATTTTATTAACGTAATTTTCATGCATTGAATTCATTTGCATTGACCCATGACTAGATGGCATTATATACATGTATATATGTATATATATGTATATGGGACATGGGAAAGGTTACGGCGTTATATACGCACCACCACCTGACCAGTTGGTATATGATGATGATGTTGCCCACAGTGGCTGAAATATGATTCAAACGGCGTTATATACGCGTATATATGTATGTATATGGGATATGGGAAAGGTTATGGCGTTATATACGCACCACCACCTGATCAGTTGGTATACGATGATGATTTTGCCCACAGTGGCCGATATGATATGATGGGATGCCCTCAGAGGCTGACGATGTTATGAAACATGTACATATGCACGACATGAAATTCATACACATATGCATGACGCTAAAGGTAATTTATGATTTACAAAGTTATTCAGGCTTACAGATTGGTCATGTACTCTATATTTCTTCCATGTCTCTTATGTACTTATTTATGTGCCTTACATACTCGGTACATTATTCGTACTGACGTCCCTTTTTCCTGAAGACGTTGTGTTTCATGCCCGCAGGTCCCGATAGATAGGTCGAGAGCCCTCCAAGTAGGCTATCAGCTCAGCGGAAGATGTTGGTGCGCTTCATTTGCTTCGGAGTCTCTTGTTTGGTTAGTATGAATTAGACGTGTATTGTTTGGTATGGCGGGACTCTATCCCGACCTTTATGACATTTATGTACTCTTAGAGGCTTGTAGACATATGTCGTATACGTGGAAGATTGTACGGCCTTGTCGGCCTATGTTTTGAATTTATAAATGATTATGTTGGCCTATTAGGTCCGTATGTCCCGTGTATATGATAATGTAATAAGAAAGATATGTCACGTTGGTACTCGGTCGAGTAAGGTATCGGGTGCCCGTCGCGGCCCATCGGGTTGGGTCATGACATGATTGAAGGTAAAAGGAACCGAGGCCAAAGAAGCTAAACAACTAAGACACTCGACAACTCGCCACACAAGAGGACCAACTTGTCCTAAGAAAATATTGAAGAAACGAAAAAATTCGATGATGACTGGATTCAATAGGAGGTCTAAACCCTAGAGTGAAAGGGTAGGTGTAAACAAAAGAATGCCCCGTCTTGTAAGACGTTATTCTTTGATTGCTATTTGGAATAATAATGGGAAAATCAGACGCCCAAGAACATTCCCTGCGAAAAAAGGGAATCAAACCTTTAGTAATAAGAGTGGGATACCTATCAACACTATCAAGGGATAACGACTGGTCTACAAGGACTTGACTATCCCTAGTGAAGGTAAACTCTGCAGGAATGATTTCTTCAATTTGTGGTTCGCGAAGGGGTTCATAATGATATTTACCCCTGGACAAAGACCTGGAAGCCCTAGATCTTGGAGAGACTAAAGACCTATCAGAAGGAAGGGGAACAATCTGGGAAGAAGAAGAGCCCCTCGACGGAGTAGAACTTAAACTCCTCAGTCTACCACCCCTCCGACTCTGAGTCGGAACAGAAAAGGGTGTCAAATTCTTGACGTCTATTACTCTTTTAGATTGGTTCGAAGAAGACATGTTTACGAAGACAAGAAGAAATACGTTACAAATAAAAGAGATACGCTAGAAAGTGTTTCGTGGAAGTAAAGAAAAGAAAAGAGGTATTTATACTTGAAGACAACCGTCAAACATGGGAAAAAACAATAATGAGAAAAGTCATAATTGAAGGTGTCACTTCGTGACTGATGCAACCTAAAAAAGCCCTAAAAGGCGCCGAGTAACTACAGAACCAATCCGAAGGGAACACGTGGATTGAGCATTAAAATGGAAGTGACAAGTGACGCCTATGTTCAGAGAAGGATACAATGTTTCGAGGTAAAGTGGAGGCAAAATATTCCCGCCATAAATGCATATACACGTACCAAATATTAAATCGATAAATAAATGGTAAGTGGGGGGACTAACTGTATTGGTAAAAAAGAGTTTCACACGTAAGATGATTCCTGACAACTCAACCAAAGACGTGGACCAAGGAAAATATGACAGTTGGACATGATTCTATAAAGAGGCACGGAGCAGAGAGGTACAGATCAATAAACCTACAAGGTAATCATATACGGGAAACCCAACATTATTAAGACAAAGAAGATATATGGTCAAAATGAATCTAGACAGAACTACGGGCAGATCCAGAAATCCTGCATTAATGACTCACACGTTACACAACTTTCACGCAATAGTTACGGTTATCCTTTGAAACGCCCCATTAATGTAATAATTAGTCATTAATGAGTGATCATTGTAAAAGGCAGACGTTATATTGATAAACTCCCTATATAAGGGAAGAGAAAATGGCTTGTAAGATCATCTGAACTTCGAATATAATACACTTTACTTTTCTTAGCATCTTACTATCGTCATTTACTTATTCTTCTTTACTTAATATTATTATCTTCTTGATTATCAGTAACCCGTGTACATCCTAAAAATAGCTTTGGTCAAAGGATCTAATTCTTTGGTTAAACAGTATGTGGTATTTTGTGTATAGTGGAGATTGGCATATGTGAGGTCGCGGTTCAGTTCTGGAAGGAAGGTCAGCACTGGCAATTTCAGATGACTAGGTAGATAATACCACGATTGGGTGTCTTGATGAGGGCATACGTTCAGAAAGGGCAATGTGTTTGAGTTAAGGGTGCTTCATTGGTATTGCGACGCTCTTTTGTTGGATCGACTGTTGATATTCAAGTTTTCTTGGTGGCACAAAAGAATTGTAGGAGTATCCCTCGTGGAATGATTGAGTATTGGAGACATGTTATATAATCGAGTGGTGCATTTGGGATCAGATATGGTAATTGGTGCGCTTTATGGATTTCGAGACTGGGAGTTCTCATGAACAGGTTATTTTGTGGTTGTAGACCGTGAAGATGCGAGCAAAGCTAGTCAGATGTTAGTATGTGTCATGATTCAGTCTTTATGAACTTTTGGAGAGTTATCTATCTATTGTGGGTGACCAGAGATGATTTAGAGTTATTGATATGCCCATTATGGGTGTGTGTTCTGCAACAGGTCGGAATTATTGAGTCCGAATTGCGATCATTGAGAGATGTACTATTTGATTGTCTTTAAGCTTATTCGTGTTCTGGAGTGATCTACGAGTTACTCTTCGGTATTGCGAGGAGTTGTGATTGTTGGTTATATGAACATATGGTGCGGTTCTAATTGGGATTTATAGCTAGATTTGAGTAAGGCGGTTAATTGGGTGTTGCAGAAATGAGACGTATTGGTGATGTTCTTTCGGGTTTGTGTGGCATGGTATCGCCCGATTTCCCCGTGGTTATGGAAATGCACTTTGAGTACTTGATGTCGAGTTGCGCATCATAATGGATTTTGAGCAACGTGGCTTGAAGTATTTTGTGAGGACCAGTGTTTGGATGGGATCACGCATTGTAGCAGAGTGGTGTGGAGGTATGATCCGTGGTGTCAGGTTTGTGTGTTTTGGTTTTACTATGTGTGCCAGGCTTTAGCATGGTGTTGTGATGGTATTTGTTAATGGAAAGGTAGTCCTCTCGTGTGAATATTTCCTATGATTTGAGTTCGTGGGATGTTGCTATTCAGTGCACGAGTTGCACAGGCTACGGGTTTGGGTGGTACTGATAAGTTGTGTCATCAGAGTGGTCGTGTTGGATGAGAAGAGGTCATTAGGCCTAGAATGAATACTACCAGAGTTGACTACAACATGGTTGGAAGAATGATATCGGAAGTTGGCTTAGATATCTGCTATAGTTCATGTCGGAGAGAGGGGGGAGATCCATGACTGGCTGATCGGGCGAATGGTTGCTAGATTCTACGTGTTTCTTTCATCATCGGCAGTATATGGAAGTGTTAGAGCGAGGCATTGCTTGATAAAAGGTTAGGTACCGGTATTAGGTTGTTGTGAATAGCTATTGTGATTGGGGGTTATCGCTATGAATGTTTGAGTCATGTGGTATATTATGTGATTACATCTTGGGTTACGGATATGGCTTGCTACAGCGTGTGCAGACTATTTCAGCTTATAGTCGTGGAATTTGATCTTGTAAATTATTTGAGAAGTGGAAACTTGGTTCTAAGGGTTATGGGTCAGGATTGGATTTCGAAATTTCAACTGTCTGGTGCTATTGAACCTATATGGGGAAAAGTGATGTGGGATCACCTCATAATGTGTGCATGGTAGGTTACACGATAATTTTGGTGGTGTTTGGAACAACTCTAGGGACATTCGAGGACGAACGTGTGTTTAAGTAGGGGAGAATGTAACGACCCGATCGGTCGTTCCGTGAGATTGCGCAGTTTCCCCTGTTTCAGCCTTGTAATGTGTTAATGAACCTAGTTATGATGTATCTGGTCGGTTGGTTCATGTTCGGAGTGGTCGTGGTGAGAATTGAGACACTTAATCTATTAAATTATCCTTATAGTTGGAAAAGTCAACTGGGAGTTGACTTATTGGTGAATGGCCTCGGAATGCGTATTTTATAGCTTGGGTAGCTTCGTTAGGTGATTTGGGACTTAGGGGTGTGTTCGGAATGTAGTTTGGAAGTCCGGTGTAGATTTAGGCTTGAATTGGCAAAAGTTAGTTTTTGGCAATTTTCGGTCGGTAATGGAAAATAGGTTTACGGGGTCAGAATGGAATTCTGAAAGTTGGAGAAGATCTGTAATGTCATTTTGTATGTGCGTGCAAATTTTCAGGTCAATCGGAGGTGTTTTGGATGGTTTCGGCATCGTTTGTGGAATATAGAAATTTCAAAGTTCATAGGCTTGAATTCGATGTGATTTTGGTGTTTTGCGTTGTTTTTGGTGTTTCGAAGGCTCGACTAAGTTTGAATGAGGTTATGGGATGTGTTGGTATGTTTGGTTGGGGTCCCAAGGGCCTCGGGATGATTTTGAGTGATCAACGGGAAGTTTGGAAGTCATTTTTGCTGCTGAAGTTGTTGTTGTTGTCATTTCCGCACCTGCGGATTTTGGACAGCAGGTGCGAGCCGCAGAAGCGGCAAGGGAGGTCGCAGGTGCGGTTTGAGGCCCTTGGGGGGAGAACCGCAGAAGCGGTTGATTGGATGCATCTGCAGGACTGCAGGTGCGACACCTGGGTCGCGGGTGCAAATTTGGCCTGTAATGAGAAACTGCATGTGCGGTCTATTGACTGCATAAGCGGTCCGCAAGTGCGAGATTTTGGACCGCAGGTGCGAAATGCCTGGGCAGAAGGTATATAAGTTGGACTTAGCGAATTTTGGTCTTCCTTTCACCATTCTCATACGGGTTTGAAACTCTTGGAGGGTTTTGAAAGAGGAAAATCAATAGTTCTTCATTGAGGTGAGGTTTTTGGACTCTAAACTCGTTTATATGTGATTAAAGGTCTAACTAGTGGTTAAAATTTGGGGAAAATCAGTGCAAAAATGGGTAATTAGGGCTTGAGATTATGAGACCTTAAAATGGGGATTTGAGAGGTCATTTGAACTCCGATTTCAGTGTTCTTGGTATGTATAGACTCGTGAGGGGATGAGGATCATCATGGTATAAATTTAATCGAGTTCTGAGACGTGGTCCCGGGGGTCGGGTTTAGTCAATTTCGGAAATTTTGCCTAATTTTGATATTTTCCAATTGGATTTTGTTTCCCTAACATATTTTGATGTGATAAATCTGATTTTGATAGACTTGGAGCATTTGGGAGCCGATTCGAGGGGCAAGAGTATTGCGGAGTAGCTTTTCGGCTAGTTTGAGGTAAGTAATGACTATAAATCTTGTCCTGAGGGTATGAAACCCCGGACTTAGCATCTTTTCATTATTTTGGAGTGACGTACACATTGGATGACGAGTGTGTGGCGTGCACTAATTGGGGAATTTGAAACTGGTTCTTCCCGAGGCAACTATTGAGTTGCGCAACTGCTTTTTAAATCATATGATAAATAGTATTTTTATGCTTTTGATATATTTGGGTTGTAAGCCATGTTTGGGGCCTTGTGCCGACCTGTTTAAACCCCTTGGAGGCTATTTTCTGATATTCCTCACCATGGTAACTATGATTTACACTCAGTCGTTCTTGTTAAACTTTTTTTGATACTCAGACTTGTTGATATTATTTCATGATATAAAATATTGTTTTGGGTCGAGAACCCTGTTTGTTTATGGCCCGAGTGGCATTTTGAGAGTTTCTGACTGAGTGAGGCCGAGAGCCAATATTGTGAGGATATTTTTGGATCGGGTTGCACGCCGCAGCATGTTGCACTGTTATGATATGTGAGAAGCCGAGTGCCAGAGTGATTATTGCCATGATTTGGTTGTTTATAGCGCTTGGGCTATAATTGCCCCTCCGGAGTCTGCACACCCCCTGTGAGCGCAGGTACCTACTGAGTGCAAGTGACGAGTGCCGAGTGATGAGTGATTGGGAGGTATGAGTGACAGTGAGGTTTCCCGAGAGGCTGATGCTGAGTTATTGTGAGGTATGCTGAGTGACTGATTCTGAGTGGTGATTGCCCGAGGGCGGTTTATGATACTTGTTTTACTTGAGTGACTACTTACGATTCATTTCATCTTTAAACTAATACTTCTTGGGTATTTTACTGAAGCCATTGGAAATTTACAATTTTTTTCAAAAGAGTTTTACTGAAATTGGCTTTTAAAGCGTATTGATTTATTGTATACATTGATTGGAAAGAAAGACTTCTTATTGTGACTTGATGATTTGATTCTGTGTGTTTCTTACTACTCAAAACCTGATTATTACTGAGTTGGCGTACTCATCATTACTCCTTGCACCTCTGTGCGCAGATTCAGGTGTTAGTGCCTAGCACTAGCTTTCTTATTACGCGTGGAGCCAGAGTCGGGACATCGAGGTAGGTTTTCAGCGCTCACAGCATCTCTGCTTCCCTTCCTTGTTTTGTACTTAGTTCTTCCTTCCGAGATTTATGTATTGTGACAGTAGTATTCTTGGTAGTATTCGTAGATGCTCATGACCTGTTGGCTCCGGATCTTGGGAATGGTTGTAGATTGTTTAGCTTGTTTGTTTTGCTTACAAATTTAAAGATTATACGTTTTATGAAATGTTGATAATGATTTGGGAAATTGTGAAAAAGAAAAATCTAAATATGTGATGGTTGGCTAGCTTAGTTCCACAATAGGCGCCATCACGGCCGGTTTAGGATTTGGGGTTGTGACACCTCAGCAGGTTAATAGATGCATTTATGATTCGCATCATTCGACCCTCGGAAGTGCATAGTTTATATTTATGTTGGATCAGGCCGAACGACCACGGTGGAATTTGTGTGTGATATTAGAACTGGAAACCCTTTTTATAATTGGTATAAATTTACTGTTTTAGAAATCATTTTTTTTAATGAAGGAAATGTTTTGGGTTCTTAAATATGATGAAAGAACCGTTCAGTTATTTCTTGTTCTGAGTTTATTGTTAGTTCTGCATATTGTGCTTATTTAAAATCATACATAACTATATTATTGGCCCTAGTATGTGTCGAAGTCGACCCCTCGTCACTACTTCTTCGAGGTTAGACTAGATACTTACTGGGTACATGTTATTATGTACTCATAATACACTTTTGTACTTGATTGTACAGGATTTGAGGCAAGTGCATCTGGCCACCAGTCCGGTGCATAGATTGATTTTCCAGTTCGAGACTACCCGGTGGAGCTGCCCTTTTGAGTCGTTCTACAGCAGCTGGAGTCTTTCTTTTGATTTATTTTCTGTCTATTTCCTTTCAGACAGTAGTAGGCTAGCATTTGTTTGGTTTACTACTAGATTGCCCATATACTTGTGACACCAGGTCTTGGCACACACACTAGTAGATTTTTTGATATTTTGGATTGTATTTAAATGATTACAATTGCATTTATTGTTTCGTCTAAATCATGTTACATCCGTAAATACAAAAAATATTTTTCAGTTAATGTAGAATTTGTATCCACTTAGTGATTTACTCTATTCGGGAGATTTTTAATTTAATCAATGTAGGCTTGCCTAATAAGGGTGTTGAGTATCATCACGGCCTAATACGAAATGGGATCGTGACACTCCTCATTCGAAAAGGTGCCTATTCTTTCCAAAAAAAAGTGTCATTTAAGAAATGACTTTGGGTTTTTAAAAATAAAACAAAGGAAAAAATTGAGAAAAGGATAAATGTGGTATATGGACAAAGAGAGGACGTGCCACTTTTTATATTTTTCAAAGTTCCTAAAACGCCACAACATGTGGCTGAAAATACTAGTGAAGGCTAAACTCATTTGCTTTAGAAGTCTACTATTATTTTAATCAAAGAAATAATGGTCCGACAAGATCGTGGTGTTCTTCGAACTAGAAAGTGTTGAACATCATATTGTTTCTATAGAACAAATGATGTAGAATTAAGGAGGAATAATTTTCAGAAGAAAAATAAGTTAATAATCATGTGTGCACAATAAATAGAGAAGTCCATCACGCATCAAATATTTTTCTTTGGCCGATAAGTTAATTTTCTCCTTATACAATAGGGTAACTTGTTTTCTTTTTATTAAATTTTTTTTTTTTTTTGCATGTTAGTAGCTTTGTATTGTTTCGTGATAATAAAAATTTTCTTTTCTTATGCGTTACATATATATTGGTTTTGTTTAGTTTCTACTACCATATTAATTTGTTTGGTTTAATTTCTTTCCTTCGTTTATTTTGGAGATTAAAAAAGAGAGACTATAATGATTTATGTTAACATGAAGGGGGGTAAGATGAAAATTATCATTTAGTATTATATATGTTTAGGAATGAAAATATACAAATTATAAAAATGTAATAAAAAAGTTACAAATTTTAGAAAGATATGCTCAAGTCTTATCAGTTTTAAGGGTAAATGCATATGATAAAACACGTTTATTAAAAGTATGTCATATATCTTTATCAGGTCATTCTTACCGCAAGAAAATTTTGTAACTATATTTGTCTGTTGATTTAAAAATAAAATGTATTTTATTAAAAAATAAAGTTAAGTTATTACAAAGAGAAACTGAATGTATAGTTTCACAAAGGTGTAAGTGGACTGAAATTTAGAATATATGAGTGGTCCTTAATTTAAAAAAGCACAATAAAATTTAAAAATAATTCAGATGTGAATTTATTAGCAAGCTATTTCATTATATTTTAGTGCATAAATATCAATAATACTATAATACTTGCTATTTTATGTAAAAATATGAAAGAAAAAAATACAAAAGAAGTAGGCAGAGTATTTTTGTATGATATTTTTCTTTAAAATGTTTAATAAATTATAAACAATGAAAATATTTTCCAATAAAACTAGATTATTTGTAAGAAGTCCTAATTTAAATAATAATTAATTATATATATATAGACAGACAGAACTTGGACATCAGCAGGAATTAGTTGAAAGAATAGATTCTTAACAGAGTTTCTTTATTTATTAAGTTGCATAAGTAAGAATCAACAATTATCATTTTCTTGTACTTGCATACTTTTTGTTTTTAACTTTCATTCTCCAACTCAGACACAATTTTTAATATCATATATATGTGATTATTTAAAAAAATTATACACGTCGAGGCAGAGTACACGCGCAACGCGTGTGCTGAGAAAGTAATTCACCACACATACATTAAGAATGAAACTTGAACCTATGTATTTCCCATATCCTAATCGAAATATGCCTTTTGTGCATAATTGGTCTATGCCTGGAAATTAAAATCAAATGTCTCTGCTATCATGCTAGTACGTACTAGTTTTATTTCTACGCGACAAAGCTCAATGAGTTGGATTTGAGAGAGACGTACCTACTACCTAGAGTTGGGTGGCTTGCTTTGGATGTCAAATTAGTACACTTTTTATCATTTAATACTCCCTATAAATTCCAGAATCCATATACGAGAAATAAGGGTCAAACTTCAAATTCATTTAAAGAAGAAAGCGATTGCTAAATTGGTGGTTGTGAGGGAGGATTTTTCAGCACATGCTCCATCGTAAGCTGTTAACTTCTCTTAACTGTTCTAGACTGAATATTTTTACTCCTTAGTTAGTTATTGTAGGAAATATTGGGTCCACGAAATTTAAAAATAGCTAGATTTACAAGTGGTCGTTCAAAAATAGCCGTACTTTTAAAAGTAATCAAAATTTACCCATTTTTTATGTAAAGATAAATCTGAACGAAAATACTGTTCAAAATCCGAAAAATACTCCAGCATATTATACTGGAACTCAAGCATATTATACTGTAGTTCCAGCATAAGTATATTGGAACTCCAACATAATATAATGGAGTTCCAGCACAAGTATTGTAAGGACCCAGTCGGTCGTTCCGTGAGATTAGCCCCCTTTTCCCAATTTCTGCTTATCATGTGTTGCTTAGCTCAATTATGTTGTGTGGGGTCGGTTGGTTCGGGTTCGGAGTAGTCGTGGTGAGAAATGAGACACTTAGTCTCTTAAGTTGGCTTAATAGTTGGAAAAGTCAACCGGGAGTTCACTTATAGGTAAACGACCTCGGAATGTGGATTTTATAGCTCGGATAGCTTCGTTAGGTGATTTGGGACTTAGGAGTGTATTCGGAATGTGTTTCGGAGGTCCGGAGTAGAATTAGGCTGGCGGACTTGAGCTTTTGGCGATTTTCGATCGGCAGTGGAAAATTAGCTATCGGGGTCGGAATGGAATTTCGGAAGTTGAAACAGGTTTGTAGTGTCATTTGTGAGGTGTGTGCAAAATTTCAGGTCAATCGGAGGTGTTTTGGGTGGTTTCGGCATCATTGGCGGAATTTGGAAGTTTCTAAGTTCTTAGGCTTGAATCTGAGGTTGATTTAGTGTTTTGGCGTTATTTTGTGTGGTTCGAAGGCTCGACTAAGTTTGAATGAGGTTATGGGATGTATTGGCATGTTTGGTTGAGGTCCCGAGGGCCTCGGGTGAGTTTCGGGTGGTTAACGGACCAATTTTAGGACTTTGAACTTGGCAGATTTTCTGGTGTTGTTGCAGAGAATTTTTGTTCATCGCGTTCGCAGTGGGGTACTGCGTTCGCGAAGAGTAAGTGGGAAGCTGGGAATTTTATTCATCGTGTTCGCGAAGAAAAGGAAGCGAATGCGGAGGTTTGGGCAAAGTGTTCATCGCGTTCGTGCTCTAGGGCTCGCATTCGCGAAGAGGAGTTGGCAGTTGGGGACCCCAGGTCATTGGTCTATGCGTTCGCGAGGTAGGGAACGCGTTCGCGAAGGCTTGAGATTTGTAAAGCTTCGCATTCGCGAAGCATTGGCCGCGTTCACAAAGAGTATTTGGGAGGCAGTCGAGGTTGGCCTACGCGAACGCTAGAGGACCGTCACGTTCGCGAAGAAGGAATAACTGGGCAGACAGTTTTATATTCAAAATCGAGGGTTTAAGTAAACCTCACAAACCATTGGAGAGCTTGGGAGAAGGAAAATTGAAGAGATTTTCAGTAGAGTGATTGGGGTAAGTATTTCTCACTTAGTTTTGGTTCAATTTCATAATTTAGTCTTGAATTTCATCCTTTAATTTGAGTAATTGGAGTGGAAATTGGGGGGAAATGGAAGAAAAGTTTGGGAATTTGAATGGGCATTTGAGGTCGGATTTCGATGAATTTTGATATGGGTAGACTCGTGAGTGAATAAGAATTCTAGTTTTGTGATTTTTATAGAATTCCAAGACGTGGGCCCGGGGGTCGGGTTTGGTCAATTTCGTGATTTTTGGTTAAATTTGATAATCTTCGAGTGGGCTTTGTTCCTTTAGCATATATTGATGATATTAATATGGTTTTGGTTAGATTCGGAGCATTTGGAGGCCGAATTAAGAGGCAAAGGCATCGCGGATTAGTATTTTGGCCGGTTTGAGGTAAGTAATGATTGTAAATCTAGACCTGAGGGTATAAAACCCCGGTATTTCATATTGTTTTGATAAATGAGGTGACGCACATGATAGGTGACGAGCGTGTGGGCGTGCACTGGTAGGGATTGTGACTTGGTCCGTCCCGTAGCGACTATTAAGCCGCGTATTTGATTTGAAATCATATGATATCCCGTATTTTAGATATTGATACTATATTTGGGTTGTACGCCATGTTTTGGGTCTTGTGCCGACCTGTTTGGACCCTCAAGGGCTATTTTACCACTATTCTCACAGTGATTGACAAAAAATATAAACTTAGTCATGTTTTATACATGTTCATTGTTTATTCCTGTTTATCACTCCGTTTCTAATTAATGAAAGATATTTTGGGTTGAGTCCTCGTGATTTGTGATGAGTTTCCCGAGTGGCTTGTGAGGATGATGACTGAGTGAGGCCGAGAGCCGGATTGTGAGGATAGTGATGGATCGGACTGCACGCCGCAGCATATTATATATATATATATATACATAGATCGGGATGCACGCCGCAACAGTTATTATATGGCACTTGATGAGTGTGAGTGCTGAGTGTAAGCATTGACTTATGAGAGCAAAGTCAGGAATGGTTGAGGGGCTTGTCCGAGAGGCTTTATTTGTGAGAGACACTGTGCCCGAGGGGCTGACATTTGCTTTGAAACTCCTGTTTTCACTCTTCTTTACATTGAGCCTCTAATGAAAATATTGAACAAATGTTTTATACGATCCTTTAAATGGAAACTTGGAATTTTTATGAAAATCTCCGGAAAAATAGATCCCTGATTTGATGTATTTAAATCTACTACTATTTATCACATGGTTTTACCTGGTTTTTTATATGCTCGTCACTGCACTCACGTCTTTAGTTATAATTGTTACTTACTGAGTTGGCGTACTCACGTTACTCCCTGCACCATGTGTGCAGACCCAGGTACTGGGTCAGAGTTCTAGCTGATTCACACTCACTTTGGAGCTCATCTGGGGATTCGAGGTAGTTGTTCGGCGTCCGCAGCATGCTCCCTTTCCCTTCTTATTTTGTCGTTTTTACCTACTTCCAGACTTGTAGTAGTAATGAAATGGTATCGTATTGTAACACTTCTCAGATGCTCATGACGGTTGACTCCAGATGTTTGGGGCTGTGTTTAGACACCTGGTTATTTTTATTGTTTTGCCTAGTATTATGATAGGCGTCATCACGGCCAGTTTAGGTTTGGGGTCGTGACAAGTATACTAGAACTCTAGCATAATATACTGGAGTTTCAGCAAAGTATATCGGTCCAGTATAATATGCTGGAAGTTCATACACAGGTGCTCGAATCTCCAGTATATTATGCTGGAACTTTCCGCGTGTTGGAGTTCAAGCATAATATGCTGGAAGTTCATCCACACGTGCACCGAACTCCAGTATATTATGCTTGACCGGTTTCTGTTATAGTGGCTATTTTTCAATGACTTGACAAACGCTGACTATTTTTGAATGGTCAGTCCGAAAACTGGCTAACCCGTGTTATTTTTACCCATTAAGTGGTGCTCTACGGCCCAATAGAGTTATTAGTAACCTTAATATTCTCTATATAAGTACACTTATTGTAAACTGTGAAATTGGGGGTTACTCCCAACACACTGTGACAACCACCGATGACCAGTAATTCCAGCCGTGATTCATCCGTTCTTTCCGCTTTCGCTATCTCGTTTTACGATTTACGCGCTATCTATTGTGTTTAGATTATCGCGTTCCAACAGCTATAGAACCTAAGTGCATTAACATTGTGATTGGTTACTAATTACTAATAATATTAGTAGGTGCCTCTATGATGTTGAAATGAACATGTATGTATCTGAAGCTTAATTTCCCAGTCATTTCCTCCGTAGTTTGCATTACTCAACAAACAGATTCCTATTCAATTCATCAGTCTTCCGTTCTGTATTTCACTGTCAATGATCTCTAATCCAGAAAAATTATCAAAATTACAAAACCAAGTCAAGGATTTAAGAATCGAAATAATGCATAAAATAACAAAATACTGGTCCTAGTCTGAATCATCTCCGCTTTCTAGACTAGAAAATCCACATCCTCTTCGTCAGTTGTATACTAGCCTTTAAGAGTTCAAAATATCCTATTTTATCCGAGTCTCTAAAATATTTCTTTTCCTATGATTTAATTTTACAGCAGTTATCTTTGATCAGGTACATTGTGACTTAGGATAACGTCTTACCTTTCCACTTTGAAGCAACTGCATTATAGTAATACATTTTAAAAAAGAAAGAATCAACTGTAAGGTATCTTCACATTAAAATATTGAAAGCAAGCTTGGACTTTTACCAAGTCAACTAACACATCCCACCCTCTGAATACCAATGACAGAAGATAGATAATTTGTTATATATGGAGTAGTTTGAAACATCTCGACCTACCAATTCAGGAGATGAAACTGATCCTACTATTCTGTGCCTCACTCTGGTTGTGTTCCACTCTCAGCAATTCACAAAGGAGCGTCCATAATCGCACTTCTAACTTCCAAGTGGGAGTGATTCTTGATTTGAAGTCAGTGGTCGGAAGCATGGGTCTAAGCTGCATGTCCATTGCCCTCTCTGATTTCTATTCGATTCACAGCAACTACTCGACGAGGCTGTCTCTTCATGTTAGGGACTCTCAAGAACAAGCCATTGAAGCTGCTGCTGCTGGTAAACACTATTGCATATTAAGCACCTACGTCGGATTGCTAAACCTTAGAACTGAAGAGAACTTGCCAACATTGTTTGCCTTGTTGCAGGTCTCAATTTGCTGAAAGATGTCAAGGTAGATGCAATCTTAGGTCCTCAGAAATCAGCCCAAGCCAACTTTCTGATGGATCTAGGAGACAGAGCTCAGGTCCCCATAATTTCTTTTTCTGCAACAAGTCCTTCTCTTCATACTCGAACTCCTTACTTTGTTCAAGCTGCACAAGGCGATGACACTCAAGTTGGCGCCATTGCTGCCATAGTTAAAACCTTCCAGTGGAGTCGGGTTGTTATGATATTTGAAGACTCAGAATATGGCAGTGGCATTGTTCCCTACTTATCTAATGCATTCCAAGATGTGAATGCTCACATTTCATATAAAAGTATTTTTCCTGTTTCGGCAAGTGATGAATTTATACTCAAAGAGCTATACAAGATGATGACTTTACAAACAAGGGTGTTTGTGGTCCACATGTCACATACACTTGGCGCCAGACTCTTTCTGAGAGCCAAAGAAATCGGAATGATGGAGAAGGGCTATGCCTGGATCATCACCAGTGGACTAATGGATTTAGCCGACTTGATGGATTCTGATGTGGCTGAAGCAATGCAAGGGGTATTAGGTGTGAAGCCTCTTATACCAAAATCTGAACAGCTCCGGTCTTTCTCCATTAGGTTGAAGAAAAAGTCCCTTGACAAAAGTCCTGGCATCGGACGAGCAGATTTGAGCATTTTTGGCCTGTGGGCATATGATACTTTGTGGGCACTGGCTATGGCAGCAGAAAGAGTTGGACTGAAAGAGCCACCGACAACTTTAGAAAATTCAACTGTTAATCTCAATATTTCAGACCTTTTCAATTTTGGGAACTCCGAAGTCGGCCCAAAACTTCTAAAAGCAATATCAGAGACCAAATTTGAGGGGCTTTCAGGGAAGTTCCGCCTTATAGATGGCAAGATGGAGTCATCATCCTATCAGATAATTAATATGGTCGGGAACGGACAGAAAGAGGTAGGAATATGGAATCCATCTCTTGGAATAAGGAGGGAACTGAATTGGAACACCACAACTCATGATACAAGCTCAAGGGAAAATATGAGGAGTATCATATGGCCTGGTGATTCAACAGTCGTACCCAAGGGATGGGAAGTTCCAATGTCTGGTAAAAAGCTAAGAATTGGAGTGCCAGTGAAAGCTGGTTTCACGGATTTTGTGAGAGTAGTAAAGGACACTCAGGTCAATGCCCGCATAATCGGCGGACTCTACGTAGACGTGTTCAAATCTGTCATGGAAGCGTTGCCATATTCTGTGCCATATGAGCTTGTTCCCTTTGAAAATCCTGATGGCTCTAGTGCAGGGACTTATAATGATCTTATTTACCAAGTGTTTCTTCAGGTAAGCTGGGTAGACTTTATTTTCCGTCCTCTCCTGCAAAATCAGTAAGTGAACAATTACTAACTTCAGCAATGATACAATGTATGCAGAACTATGATGCTGCAATTGGAGATATAACTATCACAGCAAACAGATCAAAATACGTGGACTTCACGTTGCCATTTGCAGAAGGAGGAGTTATTAGCATCGTGCCAATCACGTACGAAGATGTCAATGATATATGGGCTTTCCTAAAGCCCCTAAAGAAAGAACTTTGGCTAACAAGTATAGCATTTTTCTTTCTTACGGGTCTGGCGATCTGGATACTTGAACATAGGGTGAGCTCTGCCTTTCGAGGTCCTCCTTCTCAACATGTTGGCATGATCTGCTACTTTCCCTTCTCAACACTAGTATATGCACACCGTGAGTACTAAATAAATTTCTCAGATTTTATTTTAAACATTTTCCTATAATAGGGTACAGGACAACACGTGAACTCACAAATATGTATGATCTGTTTGTAGGAGAAAGAATAGTGAACAATTTAGCTCGACTGGTTGTAGTGGTATGGTTGTTCGTCATACTCATCATGAACTCCACTTACACTGCAAGCTTATCATCAAGATTAACCGTACAAAGACTACAACCAGCAATCACAGATGTTAGCGAGCTAATCAAGAATAGAGATTTTGTTGGGTGCCAAGAAGGATCATTCATAGTGGACTTCTTGAGAAAAAAGGGATTTGACGATTCCAGGATCAGGACATTCACTTCCCCATATGACTGCGATGAAGCCTTGTCTAGAGGAAGTAAAAGTGGTGGCATATCAGCATACTACGATGTCATTCCCTACTCCAAGCTCTTCCTATCCAAACATTGCGACAAATACATGACAATTGGGCCTACCTATCGCACGGACGGCTTTGCCTTTGTAAGACATTTCATCTCCATTCTTGTTTGTGAAGATTAGTTTGCGCTGAAAATGACTATCTCGTGCTACTGCATTTAAAATCAAACAGGTTTTCCCTAAAGGATCTCCTTTAGTTGCTGATGTGTCTCGAGCAGTCATAGAATTAACAGAGAATGGGAAGATATTGGAAATGGAGCAACATTGGTTGAGAAATGAACAAACCTGCGCAGGACCAGATGGCAATATGAACTCAATCACGATCTCGTTGCAAAGTTTCAAAGGCCTATTTGCCATTACAGGAGGAGTTACAGCAGTAAGCCTCCTCATTTTTATTGCCAGCTACTTGTACAAGTACAGAGATTTCCACAGAAGAGTATCAAATTCTAGAATCACAATTTGGTCAAAAGTTGTAGCAATTTGCAGACACTTCGATCAGAGAGACCTCTCATCTGGACAACCCCAAGATAAACTTCCAGAATCTGGAATTAGTCCAAATAGTTCTTCAGACCATTCTGTTCAACAACCAAATTTACCAAGAAATCATTCCAACTCCAATGAAATAGTGTCCTCTGCACCAGAAGAGCTGCATGATGCCACTACTGCGACAATTCATTCTTCGAATTTGGAAGACATGTCTGATGTACAACACTCAGGAGTAATTCTTCCATCTGCATAACTGAGTTGACTGTAAAGTTGCACTGTACATACTACCAGCTAATTGTGCAATTCTTTGATTTCTTACTTGTTAACATTTTACTGGCCTTATCTTTTTCGACATCAGATAAGAATCAAACCAACTAAAATAGCTGCATTTCTCAATACGCTTAATAGGCACTAACTGCAAGGACTTGTGTGACCAACTTATGTATTATTCCTGAAAGTTGCTAGACCTCTACGATTTGTAGCTCAGGACCGTCACTCTTTCATGACTTAACTAACTTTTGTACTTGTTAAATAGAGGTGGCATATAGGCATTAACTTGGGAGGGTCAAATTAATAAGGGGGTCAAGATGAGTTGGGTCAAGATGAGGCAAATAACTGGCCATAATTCAACCTGCCCAACAAGATCCAACCTCCCCACCTTTTTATTATTATTTTTGAAGAAAAAAAAAAGTGAAACTAATGTATGTTTCTTAAATTATTAGCTTAAATTCTTCCAATTTACATAATTTTCAATCTCCATATTTAATTTTGGATATTTGGATTTGGGTTGCATTTTGACCCGTAGGGTTACTCTGTTTGACGTGTTTCGACCCAATAGTTTAAACTTGAGCAATTTAGGATTTGTCTGTCACAACTTCCTGTCTTAAGCAGTTGTTTTACCCTTCTTCTTCTTCTTTTCTCTTAACCCTATTGTCAAGACTTCATTCTTTAACGTAAACACATCAAGGGATATATAAAAGTTAACGTCGATAAACTGTTGCTGAAGTCAAATGTCATGCACAAAAATGCACCACTTGGGAAACACAAGTTAACGTTGATAAACTACTACTGAGTCCTGCATCTTACCCTACACGGTAGGACTGCAACCTCGTTGTTGAATAATGAACTTGGAAAATACTAGGTAGTTGATAGTCTTAACTAGCTCCAGATTAGCCCTTTGACATTTTCACCTTGTTGTATATGTTTTCCAACTTTGACAACATGAACCTTGGACGACCATGAAATCCGGTCTCACTATGTTAGTTTTTCCCACTTCTAACCCAAAGATTGGTTCACAATTCAATGGTAAGACGATTTGCCCAGAAAAGAGAAGCAGTCATATATAGAAGCCTATAGATAAAGGTAAGGAAATTTTGTAAATAGGGATATGGCTTTCACATAGTAGATCCTGCTAAGAATTGCAAAAGGAATTGCTTTTTGCCTGAGAATAAGATTAGCTAAGAGGAACAGTCACAGAAGTAAGTTATATTTAGTTTCCATCCATGTATACATGATGGAAAGGCATTTACAGCTACAAGGCAAACGCCTTCTCTTCCCAAGCTGCAGTAGTGTAAATAGATTTCTACCATCCTCTACCAATACAAAGAGAGACTGAACCTAACAAGGATTCAGAAATCAAATTTTGAGAGCTACAAAATTAGGACTACGTTAATCAGAAGTCTATTGTACCTAGAACACATCAGAAGTTACATGGAGTGGCCTCTGATTGATAGCTAGTACTCGCTTCTAATACTCGAACTGGACCTCGTTAATTGCTTGACCACCTCTCTCATTGTGGGTCTTTTGCTAACTTCCTTCTCTGTACATCTAAGAGCCAGTGAAAGCACTTCAATTACTTGTTCCATGATATTTGAGTCTATGAATTCATCCAAAATGCTTGGATCCACAATCTTCTCAATTTCTTCAGCTTCTGCCCAAACAGACCTAACCCAACTCACAAAATCTGTACCACCATAAACCGAAGGGTCCAAGGCCTTCTTTCGAGTTATAAGTTCCAACAGGACAACACCATAACTATAAACATCTGACTCCTTGCTCTTTGCAGCAGCAAATGCAGTCTCTGTCGACAAAACAGACAAGACATAGATATATTATTTTCTACAGACAACGAGGTCTCTAAAGAGAGGACAAACTGAAAGGCTGTATGAGAAAAAATGAAAATTACGAAAATACCTGGAGCCATGTATCCAACTGTACCCTGGAGGGTATTGGAGGGGGAAATTGCAGCAGACTGATCCAGAAGCTTCGCAATGCCAAAATCGGATATGTGAGGCTCCAGATCAGAGTCCAACAAGATATTCATGGGCTTGATATCTCGATGCACGATGGCAGGATCACAGTCAAAGTGGAGATATGACAACCCTTGAGCAGTTCCAAGAGCAATACGGTACCGAACGCTCCATTCCAATGTTACAGGTGGATTAGTCTCATGGAGGATATCATGAAGGCTCCCGTTCTCCATGTAATTGTAAAGAATCAGTCCATAATCCTTTCTCAGCCAGAAGTCTTCTAATTTGACAAGATTACGGTGCCTAACCTTTCCAATTGTTTGAATTTCTCTAACCATACTTGTGCTTCCATCCTTTATACCAACAAACACCAGCTTTTTCACAGCATACGCTTTCCCTGGACCCAAGATGGCCTTATATACAATTCCATGTGCTCCCCTCCCAATGACATACTTATCATTTAGGTTCTCTGTAGCTTCAAATACTTTATTAAGCAGGGACGAAGCACCTTCTTGAGCAAATATTGCAACTTCTTTCCCAGAATTTTTGCGCCACAGAAGCATGTAAGCAATTACTAGGAATAAGGAAATGGTAAATAACAGCACCCCAAGTGCAATCAGTGCAGTTTCTGCTCCACTTAGGTGTCTTCCATTGCTTGATTGAAGATTACAAGGCCGTAGAGAGCTATTCTCGGGGCAACTTGAGCCTTCTTCTGGATCACAGCGCAGGCAAAGTCCCAAGTTTCCTGAGAAAGAAGTAGGAGTTGAGTTTAGGAACTTCATCAGATTTGCTGGCACTGGACCAGAAAAGAGGTTGTGTGATACATTGACGAAGATCAACGAACGCATTCCATCAAGAACTCTTAAAGTTCCAGAAAGATGATTGCCAGCTATATCTAACTCCTCCAGGAAAGTAAATTTCCCTAGCTCAGCAGGAAGTTCACCTGTCAACCTGTTACTACTCAGATTTAACCACCTCAGTGTTTCTCTTGATGCAGTCGCAATTGCTGCAGGAATGCCCCCACTGAGTGCATTTCCACCAAGCTGCAGCATGGAGAGCTTCTTGAGTTCAAACAAGGAGGTTGGAATACCTCCTGAAAGATCATTCTCATTCAGACCCAAAACGGATAGTTCTCTAAAGCTTCCAAACGTGGACGGGATCGAGCCACTCAACGAATTATGACTTACATCAAGCTTCAACAGTCTCTGGCAGTTTGAAAGTTGAGGTGGCAGTACACCTTCCAAACCATTGTAAGACAGATCCAAACCATGGAGGTTGACAAGGCTTGCCAGCTCCGGTGGTATAAACCCTGAGAGCTTATTCATTGATAAGTCAATTGATGTAACATTGCCAAGATTTGCCAAACTTGGGGGTATTTTCCCACTGAAGCCATTCTCACTGAGATCCAAGAAAATAGGATTTGTGTTCTTAACAAAATCTGGAATGGCACCTGAGAGATTATTCTTTTTGAGAATTACTCTCGTCAAAGTAGAACACTTTCCTAATTGAGAAGGAACGCCACCTTCAAGATGATTATAACCTAACATAAGCTTATTCAGTTGCTTGCCAAAACAAATATTTGGTGGAACAGGACCTGAAAAGTTGTTGTTGGTGAAATCCAGCAGTGTTAGACTGCTGTTAATCCCCAAACCTTGAGGTATAACTCCAGTAAACAGATTTTCAAATACGGATATGTTCTTCAACTGTTCCAACTCGGTCATTTGAAGAGGTAACTCCCCAGTCAGGTTGTTTCTGTAGACAAGAAGATTTTGAAGGCTTTGAATCTTCCAAATGCTGAGGGGAATTTCACCACTCAAATTGTTGGAATACAAAAAGAGATTCTGCAACTGACTGAGAGACCCTAGTTCACTAGGAATTTCACCTTCCAGTTGGTTTTCCGGTAAAATTAATTCCACCAAGGCTTGGCACTCGCCCAGCTGGGGCGGTATTTTTCCAGAAAAATTGTTTTCAGTAAGGTAAAGCTTCTCCAACTTTGTGAGCTGGCCCAGAGAAGCAGGAATAGGGCCACTTAAACCAGAAGAAATAGCAGCAAGAACTGTTAGGCTACTACAATTCCCCAAACCTTGTGGAAGTCCTCCATTAAAATGGTTGTATGACAAGATCAGATTGTCAAGATATTTGCAGTTACCTGAACCGAAAGGGATAGTTCCTTCTAGTCTATTATTGCTTACATCCAAATAAACAAGGTGTACTAGCTTATCTAAATTCTCAGGCAAGCTACCAACTAAACGGTTATCATTCAAATACAACTCATTCAAGTTAGTACAGTTCACTATAGAGGAAGGAATAGGACCTGATAACTCATTATCATAAAGCCAGAGAGACAAAAGCTGAGTCATGTTACCAACACTAGATGGAATGGGACCACTTAACTTGTTACTACTAAAGAAGATGGTCTCCAATTGTGGGATAGTAAACAAGGAATCAGGAATATTACCAGTGAATGAATTTGAGAACAAGTTTATGTAGGTTAAACTCTTTAAATTTCCAAGATTATGAGGGATTTGTCCAGTAAAGGCGTTGAAGGACAGATCCAAGTAATCAAGAAGAGTGCAATTGCCGAGCTGCGAAGGAATGGAACCAAAGAAAGCATTAACGCCCAAATCAATGGTACGCAAATGCTGCAAATGACTAATTTCGGGTCCCAATTGGCCAGAGATTCCATAGCCAGAGAGGTTCAAAGAAGTAATAAATTGTTTGCGATCACATTCAACACCAACCCATGAACAAGGAGTGGAATCAGAAGCATTCCAAGAAGAGTTAATAGCTGAGGGCACAGTAGCCCAGTGCCTAAGAAGGGAAAGTAGAGTTGTGCCATCAGAGCTAAGAGCATAAACAGACACAGAGAAGCAGCAGCAGTAGAAAAAGATGAAATTTTTAAAAGCAGTATTCATAATTTGAACAAGAAGAGTAAGAGAGTAACACTGAAAACTGGATTTTAAGTAAAATAGTAGGGAATTAAGAAGAACAAGGCGGTTGTGAAGAAATTTGAAGTGTAGTTTACGGAGGGGAAAACAAATGATGAAGTAAGCTCTTCTTCTTCATTTAGAATTTTGTAGAATAGAGTGTTGGTCTTCTAATAAGTGTGAAAAGGAAATGGGAACATGTTGAAAAAGTATAAGAGCTGTCAAAGGGATAAATGTGAACTCTGTAAAACAGGAGTGGAGTTTTAACTACCTTAATAAGGAGTGGAGGGAAGTTGAGGTCGAATTCTTTATTCATTAAACCATACCTTAATAAAGAAATGGTCCACTAGCCATCAAGGGTTGTTTGTTGTTGGGACAGAGTGTTAAGTGCTCCTTTATTCTTAATTAGAGATGTCGGGTTCGAATCTCTTGGAATGAATTTGCATCAGTTAGGGATGCTTTATCCTTTCTGGCGTGAATTCGAATTTGATCGGGTCCAATGTGATACCGAACAGCCGATGCCTATGAGAACAAAAAAAAATGGTCCACTAAATGTTTCTGCCGGACGTGGCCCACATCTTCTTTTTCTGCCGAATAGCACTATTCTTCCTTCGTGGACTCTTCATTGACCTTCTTTTACCCAAATTCCATATCCGACGACGAAGACCTCCTACCGGCAGCTACTGTCACCCACGGACCCACTCACTGTCCCGTCTTAGTATATACTATATACGATAATTAAGAAGGAAGGCATAATATATACATAGATTTTTCCATAATAAAATGCAATCGCTATAATTTAATATCACCAATTATTATATGATGAATAATGTATTAGTTATACTGGTTTTTGTTTTATACAACCAACCAAGAATTGTATCATCTCATGCAGAACTTTATGCTGAGTTTACTTACTCATTTATTACTATCTAATCAACCAACCGGCCCGGAAAAAATGCATGAGATCCTCCTACCTTTTACAAAGTTACAGAAAGATTTGTGTAAGGTATATCAACATCGCCAAAGCTTTAAAGTATAGTCCATAAATAAATATGGACTATGGACTATGGTCCATAATTCATAATAATCATTGTTGTTGCTAATTGCTTATCAAGCTACGTACTAAGTTTCATGTAAATATTGGATAATGAGTAAATTTTCTCTATATGTAATTGTGTGTCTCATATCTAAAAGTATCGTTTCGATGTTCCATATGTTTGTACAGTAAATATGTTTGTAAACTAGCTGAATTTTCTGGCAAATTCCCATATTTTATTACAGATTTGATCTGCTTTTCTACTAATGACCATTTTTTTGCTTACGGTTGACTTTGAAATTCAGGGTCCCTGTAAATTAGTTTTGCAAAAAAAAGTTTCACCAACTAGTTTGGCAATAACAGCTTCAATATTCTCTTCTACCACACTTTAAATCATATGAAAATCGAATTACTATTTCAAACCGGACGTCAAATTGAAACAAAATAAGAAATACAAACTGAGAGGCCTAAATTGTATTTTTTCTTCTTATCTTCTTTGAGCCCTTTCCTTCTTCAATATTTGTCCTTTTACCGGGGAGCATTTTCTCAAAACGGTAACCAGTTTAATGGATCGGGTAAATACTTCCGCCACAGGACGAAGTTGTTGGGAAAAGGTGCCATAAATTCTTTGCTAAAAAGAACCAACGCCAAAATAACATAATTGTTTTATAGTGCAATCGGACGGGCTTCCAATTCCTAATTCTGATTTATAGTATTCTTAACAACCGCCTTGGAGACAATTACTGCTCTCACCAACATAATCATCTGCTTTCACACTACGAAGAAAGCAACCAAGTTGCCGTTTGCCTGACATGCGATAGAAAGTTCGCCGAGTGCCCATCAATCTCGCTGTTGAGTGTTGACTGCATTAACTCTCTGGAGATTATCGTTCTGCTCCCTCCAACCAAATGACCCCCAAATATGCAAATATTAACCAATGAAATAAAGTTATTCGGTCAGCACCTTTAAAAGTAGAAATACTGGCTGATTTGGATTTCCACATTTCCTACAAAATCCTTTAACTATTTCTTTTCAAAGTCACCCAACTCTAATTGTTACAGATCATATATCCAACCAGTCAACTATGTATAAAATTTCCACGAATCAAACTTTTGTTTGCAATTAGAGTTAGCTGAAAAAGCTAAAAGGAAACAAGCAAGAAAGTTCAAAGCTACCACACCAGCCTGAAACAAACCAGAACCATCTCTTCTCGTAGGGTGTCGCATCAACATCTATAATATGATGTGCACATCCTGCAAGCGGAACAAAATACCTGGACAAAGCAACTCCAGCAATTGGACACCCCCAAATAAAAGGAAGCCCTGTCTTTTTGCACAAAGTACCTGCATACCACAAGCACAATGCTATTTCCAGACAATCCAGTCGTCTAGGATCTGAAACACGGATGTTATAGTGTTATCATCAGTTTGCATTATAAGGTTAATGGAGTGACTGACAACCCTAACCAGAGAGAGTTGAGATGCATGCTAATCGCATTATGATCTCACTTTATGATGCACATTCTATTTCATTCCCAACATATATGATGATAAGGTGCTAAAGAAGTTAGACTTGAGGGTTAAAAACATATCTTAGCACTAAAATATATTCCGCAAAGCAATTCTCAAAATGTAGAATAGCATGTGACATAATAGACCAACAAGATTTAACACCACAAATTAAATGCATCCTTCCTATGACATGTCATAAAATGTGAACCCTGAATAAGCTGACAATTTTTGAGATGACCGTGCTTCAAATGCATGTCTTGGATAAACTATGATATGATCCAAAAAGATGTTCATGTCAAGATGCTAATGCTCATGACTTGATGATAGCAAGGATGCATGCAACAGCTGCATGATGTGTTTGTATTTGGCAGAGCATAGAGAACAGAATACATCCCCTGCAGCTACTGGTAGGTAAGAGGTGGAGGAGCTCCATTTGCATTAGGGGCACCAGCTGGGTGGCCATCCTTCCTTTTCCCAAATGGATTCTTTGAATATGTAGATGAATATTAAGGAGAAACATGGTCATCCAAAGAATGTTGTGATAGATTATACAATTTAGAACTCAGATAGCTAAAAGGAGTACTTCCCAAGAGATGGTGACTATACATTTGTAGCATAAGGTACCATATCTTACTCTTTTCATATAGACCTACATAAGTATTTAGGAAAAGGCTATAAATGAAGTTTATGGTTTTAAGGAAACATAACCCTTTCTCAAAAGTCACATGCAGAGGTAGAGATAAAAAGCACTATCATCGTTTTCTCTTTTCATTTTGGATGTCAAAAAAGACTGGTGTCATCTCAGGGAAGAAAAAGAAAAATGAAAAAAGTTTTAGAAGGTTGGCAACAAAATTTTTGCAGGAAGAACAAACCAACATCAGGAATAAAACATTAGTCAGGTGTCATCCTGTTAACAGCAATCTCAATGATATTTCAAAACAGATGGCTATCCAATTTCTGGAAGCTCCAAGCTCCCAATACCAAAGGGAAAACACTTGGAAGTGTTTTGAAATCTCAATGATATTTCAAAACAGATGGTTATCCAATTTCTGCAAGCTCCAAGCTCCCAATACCAAAGGGAACTTCGGCATGCAAATATTTCCCCTTCAGTGTCCCAACTCAGGATAATTTTGTTCAACTAGGTTGTATCTGCAGAGGCATCAAGCCCACAGGATACTGCCCCAACAAGTCCAAGTCAACACTTGGAAGTGTTTGAATTTTTTTTATATTAGAAAAAAAAAACTCAACAATTTCAAATCGGCAGTCAGATTCAGACTATTAAAACAGCAGAGTGGCAGAAGCAAGAGAAAGGCACGATTGAAAAATATCAAGCTCCAGCAGATGAAACAGTTAAACAAGAATAAAGGATATTGAATTCGCATGCCGACTGAACCAGAGCTCGGTATGACAGCACCCTGCAAACTGTGATGGACATTGGTGGCACTATTCACATCCTGCATATGCCAGACAGAAGTTGATGATAACATGACGTAGGAGCATAAAATATGCACACAGTCAAAAAATTCATAAAAAGGATCACAGACAGGCAAGGAACTTACTTCAAATTCAATGAAACACACCGTATGTCTTTCCTGTCTCAAAACCTTCATCTGTTTAAAACCAGGTTGTCTGGTAGAACATTAAGCAAATGAATAGATTAGAAAATAGTTAAGACAGAACAATAAGAAATAGTCAACTTGTGCATAAAAGCAATAGCAAATTGCAGAGCCGTACGCGCTGAAAAGGCCTCTCAGCTCTTCCTCGTTTATATTCTCTCCAAGATTGCCAATAAATAGGGTATTGCAAGGAGGGTTATCTTTAGTATTCTACAAGAATGCAATAAATAGATCAGTGGACAAAGAAAAATACAAACTATATCATGCATGATGCATTAATCTTTGGCACGAACATTTACTGCACAAATGCTACATCCACCAGCTGCATAAAGCAAAACACTGTCCCAACAATTTCAGCAGTAATGCTGTCTCAAAAGAATCAGCAGAACCACAGACATTACCATACTGAAGGAAGTCAGATCCAACCAACTTAACAATAAAACAATATTCTAGTCCTAAGCGCATATGCCATAGTAAACCCATATCATAAACAGAAAGAACAAAACCTAAAAAGGAAACATAAACAAAAAGGCATGCAGGAAAGATGTCAACCATTAGTTAACTCTGGAGAAATTTCAAATCTAACACAAATGACAAGGTTAGAGACATGCATGCATCACCTGGATTGGCACATAACTGCTTGGTGCTGGCAAGGGAGCAGGTGCAGGCATTGGCATGTGAGGAACAGGGTAGCCTCCATAGGGATCATACGGTGGAGGAGCTTGAGCGAGATACCTGAGAGACAAGAATCGTTGTACTTTTTAGTTTGGGGGGTTTGGGTAGGAAATAAAGGAGATACAACCATTAACTACTAAATAAAAGGAACCACTAAATTCCTTTTAACTTTCATTTCTTTTTTCAAAAGAAATAAACCAATGAGGAACTTGATTATACTACTCCAGGAATTAGCTCTATGTTGTGAGAACAATCAATCCCTATCACTATCACACTTCTCATCATGGAGTTCGTCTTAAAACAAACATTTTGCATTTAGAAGAACTCTTACCCATGTGGTCCCCAGACAGGTGCAGGGGGAGGGGGGTGGAAAGGAGAGGGACTTGAATAACCAGAGTGTGTGTAATCACCCCCAGTACGCAAACGTTTACTCTGGTCATGTGCATTTGAATCACCTACAATCCCTGCAAATAAATCAAATAAGAGCTTCAGAAATGGAGAATTGTTATCATAATAATAGTAGAATCCCGTATAAACATAGTTGTGAATTGTGATAACCATAAACAAGTAAATAACATAAGAGCTTCAGAAATGAAGATCAATAAAAATGTGAAGAAAAAATTATTAAGCCATTAGAGTTTCTTTATGTATCTTGATGTGCTATCTAAAGATAAATCCTGCCCTTCTAGGTTAATAGAAAAGCGAGAAATCTTCTAACTTGCAACCGAATTCATGTAAGCATTAGGTAAGATGGTTACAACAAGGACAATACATTTTTTTTTAAAGAAAGAGTTAAGAGTAATCTGAGGCACTAAAGGATCACTTACAATATAGGAAACTTAAGAAAAATTGCAAATAGTGGAACAAAAACCAATAGAAAATTAGAAACCAGAAAATTCCATACTAAAGCTATAAAGTTGAGGAGCTAATGTGCTCCAAAGTATTGCCCTTTCCTTTCTTTTCTTTTTAATCTGTAAAGTGCTCCAAAGTATTCATGTTTGCGTTGCTTAACACTAACGTGAAATTATCCAAGCAAGGTGTGTAAGCAGTTTTCTCAGGGGAACTCGTATTTTGACTCTAAGAACCGTCTGCACCAAGGTTTATCCTCTACAACAATAGACATAGTCATTATCCGCATCGCAAATCTTACCCTCTAATGTGGGCTGGGTGGCAACGGGTGAAGAGGAAGAACAGGCAAAGCCAATAAAAAATTTAAATTCCCTAATCTCCTGACGGAGTGGTTACGATACTGCTTGACGTTCAAAAAAAAGTTAGTTGAATTTTCACCTACTACCATCCCTAAGGAAATCTCATGTAAGTTACTTAAGTTTTTTTCATTGGATATCTACTCAAAAGAACAAGGTTGACCCTCCATGTACATATAGTCTTCTGCAAGCAGTGTCCTAATATCCAGCACACAATCCCACACGAATTTAAACTAGAGATTATCAACCAAAGCAATTCTAGATATGTAAACTCAAGACAGTCCACAACACATCTCACTGAGTAATTACAAGCCAGCACTTACCACATACAATAGCTTGCTCTTGTAAGATTTATGTGAAAAGCTGAGTCGCCTTAAAAAGGAACAACAGTCAAACTCTTATTTTTCTTTTTTTTAAATATTAACAGTCAAATTCTTCATTAATCTTCTCAAGCACCTTAAAGTTTATGGTTACATAAGCACATGCTATCAGAAATACAATGGCCCATAGACCTCCAACTGACAATCGCTTAGCATTTACTTTGTTAGAGTAGCACATTAATGTGGATGGGGTATTTGGTCTCCTATCTAGTTTTGGACAATCATCACCTCAAGGGCTAGCTTTTGGGAATGAGTTAGGGCCAGGAGTCTTTACATACTCAAATAAAATGGAGTATGTACTTATTCTTTGGAAAATGACAGTTGGAAAGTTGTCTTTGACTCGAACAAAACTGCACTTGTGACTAACAGTTATTGAGTTCATATTGGTTAGTTTCACAAATACCCCACCCCCCACCCCCGAAAGACTAAGAAAATAATCTTAAATGACTTCTCAATCGCCTTTGTGAACATCCTCTACAACATTTCACTCAAGCATGGGCTTATTGGAGCTCCTCAAACAAATCCACCAAAGCTAGTACCCCCCAATTTATAATACTTGCATTATTTAACCAAAGAAAGTAAGCTTCTTTTTTTCTGCAACGCCTCGATTATATGAATATGAATTTAACTTTTTCAATAAAAGCAGGAATCTAAAAAATGATAACTTGAAGAATAAAAAAGCACCTCTTTTGACAAAGAGATTCTTCTTTGCCATCTCCGTGTGCAGGATACATTTCGCCTCCGTGTCAAAACACAAACCCTAAATCCATCCAAGAACGAATCCATGCAAAATTAAGACTTTTATGGCGGGAAATAATCTCCATAAAAGTGTAATGAAAAAAGACCTGAAGGGCGTCCTTGGCACCGATAGCGAATTGATGATTAGAGAATAGGGCAAAACCCATGGGAACTTCGCCTTTGAAATTGACCTGAGATGCTTCGTAACCTGGTAACCACCTCAAAAGGTTCACCAATTCCCTCTCCTTTACGTCCTGCGGTAGCCCAGAGATGAAAATCGTACGAACCTGAAAAATGCCAGCACAAGTAATTAATCACAACAGTGGCGGATAAAGTGTCAAGTTGAATGTGTGAGGATATGCGTGTTTACCTCGTCAATAGGCATTGAGGGAGGGTGATGGTGTGGCGGAGCTGCCGCTGAAGTAGGCGGAGGACCTGGAGCGGGAGGCCATTGCTGGTGGTATGGGTGAATCCCAGTACCGGCCATCTGCAATC
Organism: Nicotiana undulata; assembly: GCA_005239495.1. Classification (NCBI taxonomy): domain Eukaryota; kingdom Viridiplantae; phylum Streptophyta; class Magnoliopsida; order Solanales; family Solanaceae; genus Nicotiana; species Nicotiana undulata. The sequence goes on along the minus strand of MDKH01235894.1, from coordinate 3,596 downwards.
GATGAATCCTTTTGCTCAAAGCTCAATTTCAACGACAGCACTATAAAATCTAAACCCTAGAACGAGCGATTTGAGAATTTGGGGTAATAAGAAAGACGACAAAGAGAAAGTGTGTGTGCTTTTTCTTTTTTTTGGTTTTTTTTTTTTTTCTTTTGGGTGGAGAATGGTCCTTGTTAGAAGAAAAAATAATAATAAGGGCCCCGGGACCTTCCGTACTTATACTGTGTTATAAAATGATGTTTATGCATTATATTAACCATTTAATTGCAACTCTAATGTTTTAAAAGATACTTTTTTTAAGAAAATATTCTTTCTTCTATTTACCCTTCAGTGGTCTATGTTGTTAAATGTAATATTATTTTCTACGTGCATTAAAAATAAAATGAAATAACAATGTTATATTTTTTTCATAAATAATTTTCGCTCATCGCTAATTTTTTCCTCACCGATTTATATGTGGATAGATAAATGATAACTTTAATCTCTTGAATGAGAATAACCAACACAAGTTTTGATAATTTCACGGAAGTTCAAACTAACACTATATCAAAATTTACAATTTAAAATTGACTTGCATTTATATTTTTGAAAAATTTAATTCGTGCTTGCATCTCTGGAGTTGGAGATTTTGGAATATATTTATTGGTGATCACCTGTTAGATCTATTGTTAGTTTGTATAGATGTCGGATTAGAGCCATTAATAGTCAGAGACAAGTTAAATTGTAACATCACAAAGATATAAGAGCATTTGCTTTGGTGTTCTTGTTTGACCAAAAATATAGATCCTGATTTAATCAATTAGATTTAAATAAAGACAGTTAATCTTAGTTAAAAATAATATTCTAAAGAAAAAAGTATCGGTGTCGTGACAAATAACAAATATATTTGTCCGGATGACAATGAGGAATATGACATTAAATAGTAAACGGATAATAAATGGCATTGAAGTAAATAAAACGTGTGAGTCGCCCGAAAACGGATAAAATCAAAGGATATTCGTTCTGACAGTGAATGATTGATATGCTTTTGAACACTTAGGTTGTTCTTGGATACGGTGAAAATGCTAGACAAGAATCTTAGTAAAAATGTTATTTTTGTTATAAAACAATAAGAGAAGAAGAAGAATATTGCAGAGAAAAGTAGGGAGAGAGAATTATTATTGATTAGGGATGATTAACAATAGAATAAGACCTCTCTATTTATACGGAATTAGTGACTTAGCCACCAAGCAAAATCCCTAAAATCTCTCTAAAATATAGACGTTCACCTTAAATAAAACTCTGTTTATAACACTCCGCGTTGAATGTCTATCCAACAGATAATGTGCCTCGTTAAAACCTTAACTAAAATAAAATTCAGTGGAAAAAAATTATGGTAAAGGAAAAAGAGTACACATATCTAACAATATGCCTTTTGGTTGCCTCATTAAAAACATTGCAAGAAAAACTGAGTGAGACAAATCCTTATAAGGGAAAAAGAGTACAACACGTATTAACTCCCCATGATGAGAGCATCAGTTCACATCATTGATCATTCGCATCTCAATCTTGTACACTAGCTTCTTGAAGGTTGACGTCACCAGAGATTTGGTGAATAAATCACGCATATTAACTCCAATGAATATGTTGCACCTTGAAAATTCTCGCTATCACATTATCATGCTTATAGATAATCGATAATTCATTCCACGTAACCTTTTCTCAAAATGTTTATCATCTCTCCCCCTCATATTAGAAAAACTAACTTGCTTCCTCAACTTTGGGAACTCATCTTTGCGTTATGGTGTTAATCAAAATACACACTGCACGTCAATAATAATAATAATATAGAATTATTTGGTTACTTACCCTGAACCGCTTGTGAGGGGAGAATGTAATATACTTTCGTATATAACATATATCAAACTGATGTAGATAACTTTGTTCTCATAAGCAATAGTTTAACTATTAAGTGGAGGCACTCAATAAATCATCTTGCTAAACCAGCTGTGATGTAAACCAACTTATCAAGATAAACTATCTTAAATAGAAAATCTAGAAAGTATGCTCTAAATAAAATTATTGCGCAAGTTACCTCGCAAACACCAGGTTGCGGGTTAATAATAATCGCACATGTAACCATCTCATAAATGCATCTTATGTGGTACATGGCAGGTGAATGGACCCATATTCACCTTTGATATTTTCAACATTTATGGGATTCAATCCCAATTTTAGTTGGTCTATTAATTAGTGAGAACAAGCAACGTAAGAGAATTCGTAAAGAACTTTCTAGTTCTTTAATATTTATTCATGTGAATTCTCTTTTATTTTTGCACATCATACTTGAATTGATATGGCTAAACCAATTATGCAAACTGAATAAATTATCAATATTGATAAACTTCAGGTTTACACCATGACGTGTGCAATTATCAATGAACTCCAAGTTTATTATGATATGGGTTTTTATATCAATAAACATCCACTTTATTGCGGTATTATTTTATTTGTGTAGTACAATCTGGAGAATAAAGCGGGTAACTTTAACATACATATTACCCCGCTACAAGTTATAGTAATAGAAGATATTAAACCTTTCATTTATTTATAGTCTCAATATAACCAACGGCTAAAGTATTATATAGTTTCTTTGAGACTTACTACGACACAATAAATTGACATGATAGTCAATTGCATTCCTCCAAAATAGTAATAATTGGCTTTTCGAGAGCTCTCAATTAATTTTGTGCTGCCATATATTTATCAACATCTATATGGTGAATAAACTTTTAAGGAGCTTATTATACCATTATGGACATGGTCAAAATTATATGCATGATTCATTTCTTGCATTACCGTTGTCTTTTAATAATCACATTGCCAAAATATTTGGCATAATAGGTACGTGATCAATGACCATTCATGCCATAATACATTATTTTCTTATATCATCTCAAACTTCCTTCTAGAGGTGAGTGCGGTATATTCGCTACCACTAGCACGTTCATATTCTTTCAAGAATGAATATCATCTGTATGTGCTTTACAAAATCTCATGCCAAATCGATGATAAATATTACTTTCAAAGAGAGAAAGATTATTTTGAGAATTCTTATTATTCTCATTATCACAATGATGGCGATTATAATTTCGTATATTGCCACGTCCGCATCCATTGATACCTTCACGGTAATAATTTTGTCTTCTTTCAGACGTATCACATATTGCTATCACATTCTCTTAAGGGAAACGAGAATGAAACAAATTCAATGGAACATGTTTTCACTTCTTTGCCTACAATTAAACATGAATTTCGCCCGGCAACAACAACTGATTCAATAACAGATGGTCTTGGAAAGAACCTTCCATTCGATGCTTCTGATTCAACTCCCAGACAACCAAGGAAGTATGCATGAAGATCATGGCAAAGCATTAAAAATTTTGTCACTTTGGGTTGTTATAATTTCTTTCAAACTCCGTTAGAGTTACAATTAAAATTTATCGTCCTTGCTTGTATTTAAAATCAAATTATAGAACAAAAGAGAAAAATACGGTAAAATACTTACCTTAAATCCAAAATTTAATCATGAAGGAAGTTCATGGAACAATTGACAA
>ML258148.1:740-68044 GCA_005239495.1 Nicotiana undulata | reverse complement strand
TTCTTTCTTTTTCTGCACTTGACTGTGCAGGTACTGAGGCTGGTCCGTCTGGTCGTCCGCTTGATGATAGATACTGACTGCGGCGTCTCTCCACACGGTGAGCTGTCTTATTGGCGTTCTCCTGACAGCACCTCTGGAGCCTCCTAGTTTCATTTTTGCTCAGTCTTTTGTTCCAAACTGCGGCTTGTATATTTTGTATATGTATTTTCTACAGTTGTATCTATGTAGCCTCTCTTTGACACTGTGACACTAGTCCTGGCACACACTTGTTGTAGTTATCGGGGTTGTATATGTATTGGGCCTAGCTGTGGTTCAGCTTGTTTCTACGGCCTTACCCCATGTTGTTATTGTATCCCGCACTTTCATTATTATTGTTGTTCGTTGGCTTGCCTAACCTCACCGCTAGGCGCCATCACGACCTAGACCGGTTTTGGGTCGTGACAGTCATAGATGAAGTTGTTGAAGCACAAGTGAAATATAACAGACTGCGCAAAAGAGTTCACGAGTTCGAGGCCAAGCATCTGAGAAACACAAGACTGATATGGAACTGATCAATTAATGAAGGGAAATGGCTATTAAGTCGAATGAAAGGCTGGAATATCTGGAGCAGGGTCTGATGGAGCTGGAAGAGAAAGTGAGGAAAAGAGTTGTAGACTGCCAAAATGCTGAGGGTAACGAATGATGACATCTAGAAAGAGTATACCTGTTGCTGGGCATGCGCGACTTGGGGAACCTGATCGATGGAGCCAAGAGAATCAATCCCCGAGAAGGTCCCTCTGGGACCAAGTAGATTAAGTTTATTTGTTCTTGCTTTTTCGAATGTAATAAGGCCAAGTGTCATTAGTGACTTATCTTATTTAGTGTAGTTTTGGATTCGTCTTACATTAAGGAAATGAGGAAATTATTGGAATTAAAATTCTCCAAATCTACTTGTCGCTAGGCCTACCTCGGGCACAACGAGGCTCTCAAATTAGGACGCGAATTTACATTCTCGCAATATGTGTTTAAATACTGCAAATATTTTTTCAGAACCTTCACTGACTTAGTTACCTTTTTTTTTCTTTCTTTTTGATTATTCCCATTCCCCAAGGTTGGTTCACGCACAGTGGCATCATCACCTTACCATACCAGATCCAGAGGCCCTCAACCTCCTCCTCCTCCAAGTGTACCGAAAGGAAAATGGAAAGTTAAAAGGGACGATATGAGAAACGTCAGAAAAGACAATGCCACACATGCTGAGAATGTTGAAACTTCCAATGGTCAGAGTACTCTGGCCCTAAATGATTTGGTTATGCGGCTTGAACATAAAATAATTGAACTACAAGGTGAGCTCGAGAAGGTCCGTAACTTGGAAAACCTTTCCCTCACTCTAAATATCCCAAATATCAGCCATCCAAGTACCAAAAATCTGGTACCTTCTCAAAACACACCTAACCAATGCCCGCAGAATCCTCCCACACCTCACCAACATACAACCCCTCCTCAAAGCCCTTTACCCGTACCTACACCTCCTCAACATCAGCATCTCCCTACTCAATATCCGCAAACCACTTATCACACCCCTCAGAATACCCCACAGCTTATCCCCGTTCCCCAAAATTCAACCAATGATCACCACTATACCCAAACTCCTGGCATTCACAAAAACAACCCCATATACGTGGAAACCTTACCCCCACTCCACTCAACCAATCTCATATACACCGGAATCTGCCAAAAAGTACATGATCAATAAGAACATGGCAGAGGAGCTCAAGAAACTAACAAGCCGAGTGCAAGGTGTTGAAGGAGGCAAAGGAATCGAAGGTTTGAATTATGAGAATTTGTGCATATAGCCAATTGTAGAACTACCGGAGGGTTACAAACCTACTAAGTTTGAAATGTTTGATGGAACGGGTGACCCAAAGGTTCATTTGAGAACTTACTGTGACAAGCTCGTAGGGATTGGAAAAGACGAAAGGATTCGCATGAAGCTGTTCATGAGAAGCCTTATTGGAGATGCCCTATCGTGGTACATAAGCCAGAATCCCAAGAAATGGGCTAATTGAGTGAGCATGGCGTCGGACTTCATGGATAGGTTCAGATTTAACACGGAAAATGCACCGGATGATTTCTATATCCAGAATCTCAAGAAAAAGCCAACTGAGACTTTCCTCAAATATGCTAATCGGTGTAAGTCTGAAGCAGCAAAGGTCAGGCTGACATTAGATGAAGAGAAGATGAACAAGTTCTTTGTCAAGGCACATGATCCACAATATTATGAAAGGTTAATGGTCATTGAGAATCACAAGTTCTCCGATATCATCAAGCTCAGAGAAAGGATCGAGGAAGGTATCAATAGTGGAATTGTGACAAATATTGAGGCACTGCAAGCCACGAACAAACCACTAACATCGGGTGGCACGTCGAAGAAGAAAGAAGTGGGGACAATAATGGTTGCCCAAGGTCCAAAATCCCCATTTGTATACCAAACACCTCCACCCACATACCAACCTTCACCTCCTAGATATCCTCAATCTGCTACCGTCTACCACACCTATAATACCCAAACATCCTATTATCATCCACCTCCAGCTCGTCCAAACTATCAAAAACCCATGCCTCATTTTGATCGCAAACCACCCAGACAGTATATCGCTATTGCTGAACCCATCGACCAATTGTACGAAAGATTAAAAGTTGCTGGATATGTCACCCCTATTCCCGCCGTAGCCATGGAAAATTCATCTCAGTAGGTCAACCCAAACAAGACCTGTGCATACCACTCATCCATGAAGGGACACACTATTGATGAATGTTGCACCTTGAAAGACAAGATCCAAACACTGATCGATACCAAGGTCATACAGGCAAAGGTAACTGCACCCAATGTCGCAACAATCCCCACCCAGATCATAGGGGTTAAGGAGTCAATGTAATAGAAACTAATGAAGAGTGGGATCCCGAGGGATCAATCGGGCTTATTCGAGAAGATGATGATCCTAAGAAGCCTGCAGTCACGCTCAATCCCATTGTGGTACAGGTACAACCGTCGATTGAAGTCGAGGTAGCCAAACCGGCTCACTTTGAGGTAGAAGTAATACCACATGCAACTACACCCACTCCATTTGAGTTATAAGTGGCCATGACTTTCATTGTAACAGTGTCATCCACACCACCCTTCAGTTCCAACGATGTACCTTGGGATTATGTCGCTGAAGCTAGAAGAAAGGGAAAGACAAAGATGGAAGAGTCTGGCGCTGCACAAGGAATGACCAGAACAGGAAGGAGTTACATGCCTGAACATTTGGGAGAGACCAGTAAGCAAGCTTCCAACAAACCACCCGTCATTGAGACTGGTCCAGATGACCTCTGGAGGAAATTCCAAGCAAGAGAGTACTCTGTCGTTGATCATCTGAACAAGAATCATGCCCAGATATCCATCCTGTCATTGCTGCAACCGAGGTGTACAGGCATGCTCTGATGAAGATACTGAATGAAGCATATATACCCAACAACCTCACTAGCGGAGAAATGGCCAACATGGTGGGACAAGTGCTGGAAATCCATAAGATCACCTTTCATGAAGATGAGTTTCAACCTGAAGGATTGAGCCACAACAGGGAACTACACATCATAGTGCAATGTAAAGATAAGTTCATCGCCCGCGTCTGATAGACGGAAGGTCCGACCTCAATATTTGCCCGCTGACGACTCTGAAGAGGTTGGGAAAGGGCCTACATGAGATACGAGCAGGGACTATGAATGTGAAAGCATTCGACGAGGCTCAAAGGGCCACCACTGGAGAAACTAATATGTGCTTGCAGATGGGTCCTACCTGGTTCGATGTTGAGTTTCATGTGCTAGGCATATCCTCCTCCTACAATCTGCTGCTGTGACGGCCTTGGATACATATCGTTGGGGTTGTCGCATCTACCTTGCACCAGGCTGTAAAATTTGAGTGGAACCATCAAGAAGTAATTATCCATGGAGATGGAACCAACCCCATTTACACCAATCAGACTGTTCCGGTGGTAGAAAAGGAAGGAAGTTAGGTGGAGAAACCTACCATCGCATTTTTAACGCAATCGAGAAGGATAAGTGGTGGAGTAGCAAGATAGAAAGCATGCTAGCATGGAGAGGGAACGAACCTGGTAAGGGGCTCGGTAAAAATCTTTAAGGTATCTCCATACCAATACATCTGAAATGACATGGTACAACTTTCGGACTTGGATATCCGTATACCTGGGAGGAGTATAATGATTGGTCACCACCATGGCGTGGTCCATAATACCCTCTTGAGAAACCCATGCCGCACCTGAATCAGACATTCCATCAAGCCGATATCATATGGAGATCAGAGGAAGAAGAAGCATTGGCAACATTGAGGAATTTGTTCTTGGAAGACGATGATATGGATTGTTGTGTGATAGTCGAGGAGGAGGAGGAAGAAGGCCTTACTATCCAAACAATGGAGAAGGGAGCATTCCTCAAGAACTGGACCGTTAAACCATCAAGGGTCCGACGAGTCCCGGGGTAGCAAGGCTGATAGCATTTGCTTACTTTTGAATATGATTTCCTCTTTTGCATTTTGTTTAAAATAATATTTTCAGTGTTCCAAAAACGTTATTTGAGTTATTAAAATCATTTTGTTAACACTTTAAATGGCTTGATGTTTTATCCTTACTATTTTTCTTTCATATCTTTATCCCTACAACATTACTATTTCTTATCTTGATGAACCAACGACTGTGACATATAATGAGACAACGCAACAAAAGGATAGCGATTCGGAAGAAATAGAAGAAGAGGATGTAATACCTGAGGAGATTGTCAGAGAAGTGGAGAATTTTGAGAACAGGCCCAAGTCCAACCTGGACGAGACCGAGATAGTCAACTTGGGGGATTCCGAAACCATCAAGGAAACCCGCATAAGCATCCATTTTTCACCGTCAAAGAAAGAAAATACACTTGGTTCCTGAAAGAATATGAGGATATCTTTGCAGGTCATACGACGATATGACGGGTTGATCACATTTATAGTAGCTCACAAGTTACCCACATATCCAATGTGTCTGCCAGTGAAGCAAAAACTCAGGAAATACAAGCCAAACATGAGCCTGAAAATCAAGGAGTAAGTTACCGAGCAGATCAAGGCCAAGGTCCTCAGGGTAGTGGAACACCCAACCTGGTTGGCCAACATTGTGCCGGTTCCAAAGAAAGATGGGAAAGCCAGAGTCTATGTTGATTATCGGGAACTTAACAGAGCAAGTCCAAAGGATGATTTCCCCCTGCCAATTATACACATTTTGATCGACAATTGCGCCAAACATGAACTCTAGTCCTTCGTAGATTGCTTCGCAGGTTAACATCAAATCTGGATGGACGAAAAAGACGTCGAGAATACAACCTTCATTACAGCGGGGGGAGTGTACTGCTACAAAATGATGCCATTCGGTCTACAGAATGACGGGGCCACCTACATGAGGGCCATGACAGCCATTTTCCATGACATGATACACAAAGAGATATAGGTATATGTGGATGACGTAAGCATCAAATCCAAGAAGGCCACTGATCACATAAATAATTTGAGGAAATTCTTTGATTGAATGTGGAAGTACAACCTAAAGCTAAATCCCGCAAAGTGTGCATTCGGGGTTCCTGCCAGAAAGTTGTTGGGATTCATTGTCAGTCGTCGGGGAATAGAGTTGGACCCGTCAAAGGTTAAAGCCATCCAGTAATTACCACCACCGAAAAGCAAGAAGGATGTGATGAGTTTCTTGGGACGCCTCAACTACATTAGACGTTTCATAGCACAGTGCACAATAATATGTGAGCCGATTTTAAAAATACTGAAGAAGTATGCCGCTACCAGTTGGACCGAGGATTGTCAAAAGGCTTTTGAAGAAAATTAAAGAATACTTGTCCAAACCACCAGTCTTAGTCTCACCGGATCCTGGTAGACCACTACTACTCTACCTTGCAGTGTTAGATGGAGCTTTCGGTTGTGTTCTGCGACAGCACGACGAGACTGAAAGAAAGGAACATGCCATATATTACTTGAGTAAGAAGTTTACTCCATATGAAGCATGGTACTCTCTGCTAGAACGCACTTGCTGCGCTCTAACCTGGATAGCTCAAAAGCTAAGGCACTACTTCTGTGCCTATACTACATATCTCATATCAAGGATAGATCCCCTGAAGTACATCTTTCAGAAACCCATGCGTACGGGGAAGCTGGCCAAGTGGAAAATATCGATGAGTGAGTTCGACATCATCTATGTAACTTAGAAAACAGTCAAAGGACAAGCATTTGTAGATCATCTGGCTAAACATCTTGTAGGAGGAGAATACGAACCCCTGAAAACGTATTTTCCTGACGAAGAGGTATCATTCGTGGGAGAAGACATTGTTGAAGCCTACGACAGTTGGAGAATGTTTTTCGACGGAGATGCAAATTTCAAGGGAGTAGGTATCGGAGCCGTCTTGATATCAGAAACTGTTCAGCATTATCCGGTGTCTGCAAAACTCAGATTTCCATGCACTAACAACATGGCAGAATATGAAGCTTGCATATTAGGTCTCAACCTGGCTGTTGATATGAACATTCAGGAACTGCTGGTGATCGGCGATACAAACCTGCTGGTACATCAAGTTCAAGGAGAGTGGGCTACCAAAAATTCCAAAATACTACCATATCTGCATCATGTACAAGAAATGAAGAAGAGGTTCACAAATATAAAGTTTCGGCATGTCCCCAGGATTCAGAATGAATTTGCAGACGCATTGGCCCCCTTGTCATCAATAATTAACATCCAAACAAGAATTTCATCGATCTGATTCCGGTGAAAATCCATAATGTGCTCATGTTGAAGAAGAAATGGATGGAAAACCATGGTTTCATGAAATCAAAGAGTACTTCGCAAAGGGAGAATACCCAGAGCATGCACACCATACTCAGAAACTCACACTTCGGAGGTTGTCCAATCACTTCTCGCAAAGCGGAGGAACCCTATACAGAAGAACTCCCAATCTGGGACTGTTAAGGTGTGTTAACGCAAAAGAGGCTTCCAAATTGCTCGAGGAGATACATGCCGGAACCTGCGGCCCACATATAAATGGATTTGTCTTGGACAAGAAGATACTCAGGGTCGGATACTTTTGGATGACCATGGAAACACATTGCATCCGGTATGTTCAAAAATTCTACCAATGCCAGATACACGCAGACATGATATGAGTACCGCCAAACGAGCTTAATGCAACAAGCTCACCTTGGCCTTTTGCTGCCTAGGGAACGGATGTCATCGGCCCAATCGAGCCCACCGCTTCAAATGGGCACCGATTCATTTTTGTGGCCATCGACTACTTCACTAAATGGGTCGAAGCTGCATTTTACAAAGCTGTGACCAAGAAGGTCGTTGTAGATTTTGTCCGTGACCGAATTGTTTGTCGACTTGGGGTTCCAGAGTCCATCATCACTGACAATGCCTCAAATCTCAACAGTGATCTGATGAAAGCCATGTGTGAAACTTTCAAAATCAAGCATAAGAATTCCACAACATACAAGCCTCAAATAAACGGAGCCGTGGAAGTCGCCAACAAAAAACATCAAGAAGATACTAAGGAAAATGGTAGAAAATCACAAGGAGTGGCACGAGAAATTACCATTTGCCTTGCTAGGATACCGCACCAGAATCCGCACATCAATTTAAGCAACTCCCTATCTGTTGGTTTATTGTACCGAAGCTGTCATTCCCGCCGAGGTAGAAATCCCTTCTTTGAGAATCATACAAGAAGCCAAACTCAGCGACACGGAATGGATTAGGAGCCTCTATGAGCAACTAGCCCTCATAGACGGAAAGAGGATGAATGCACTATGTCACAGTCAACTTTATCAGAACAGAATGTCCAAAGCTTTCAACAAAAGGGTCAAACCAAGACAGTTCACACTAGGGCAGCTGGTGCTAAAATCGATCTTTCCGCATCAAAATGAAGCCAAAGGAAAACTCTCACCTAACTGGCAAGGTCTTTGCATAGTTCACAAAGTATTGACAGGAGGAGCACTCATACTCGCAGAGATGGATGGAGAGATCTGGCCAAAGCCAATCAATTCAGATGCAGTCAAAAGATACTATGTGTAAACTATTTTTTGTTTCTCTATATGATGTAAATTGAACTACGCTAGACCTAATTCCGTTTAAGAGGGGATACATAGGCATACCTGTGGGTTCGGTCACAATTCAATAAAATTTCCATTTTCCCCAATATCAGAAAACTGGAGCAGAATTTTGAGGAGGGCCTTCAAAATTCCAAAGCAAGTTCAGCCAACTGCAGCATACTGAACGGTCAGAAAGGTCATCTAGTTAAGTGGGGAAGAATTTTGAGGAGGACCCTCAAAATTCTATGGCAAAGAAAGTCACAATGTCTCTAATAATGTCACAGTTACTGGTTCATCTAACTAATTTCTAAATTGAATATTACTATGTCTTTGAAAACCATACATGCATGCTTTTGAAAAGAAACTTTACTTTTAGCCAAATGTTACCCATGGTGATTTAAACAGGAGCCTCGGGAAGAATGGAGCAGATCGAGCAAGCAAAGACACGAACCAACCTTCCCCCGCAAAACTCACAAATTTTCTTTGGATGCAGGACTATATCATCATGATAAACACCGTCACAACAACACAATCGATGTGCACGAAACACATTTTCAGCTAAGAATACTTCACCCTTACTCTTACACTTGCATGAGACTAAGCCCTTTCTCAATCCTTGCATGAGGCTAAGCCCTGCCTCCTTATTTGCATAAGGCTAAGCACTGCCTTCTCTTTGCATGAGACTAAGCCATGTCTTAATCGTCGCATGATGCTAAGACCCGCCTCCCTATTTGTATGAGGCTAAGCCCAGCCTCCCTATTCGCATAAGGGTAAGCACTGCCTTCTCTTTACATGAGACTAAGCCCTATCTCAATCCTTGCATGAGGCTAAGACCTGCCTCCCTATTTGCATAAGGCTAAGCACTGCCTTCTCTTTGCATGAGACTAAGCCCTATCTCAATCCTTGCATGAGGCTAAGCCCTGCCTCCCTATTTTCAGGAGGCTAAGACATGCCTCCCTATTTGCATAAGGCTAAGCATATCCTTCTCTTTGCATGAGACTAAGCCTCGTGTAACGACCCGGCCGGTCTTTCCGTAGAAATTTCATTTTTTCACTATTTTTGCTTTGTCATAGCTGGGTTATACTGTTCATGATCTGTTATATTTGGTTAGCTTGGGTTAGGATGGGTTATAGAAGGAATTGAGACACTTAGTCTCTCAAAGTAGCTTTAGACTTGGGAAATTCAACTGAGAGTTGACTTATTGGTAAACGACCTCGAAATGTGGATTTTATGGCTCGAATAGCTTTGTTAGGTGATTTGGGACTTAGGAGTGCATCCGAAATAATTTTGTGATGTCCAGGGTAGAATTAGGCTTGAATTGGCGAAAGTTAGTTTTTGGCGATTTCCGGTCGGCAGTGGAAAATAGTACTACTTATACTTCGGAAAAGTTAGCTGGTATCTACATCAGGGAGATTTTCCGATTGCATGGAGTTCTAGTTTCTATCATTTCTGACAGAGGTGCTCAGTTCACATCTCAATTTTGGAGGGTCGTGCAGAGAGGTATGGGTACTCAGGTGGAGTTGAGCACCGCATATCATCCTCAGATTGACAGGCGGTCAGAACGGACTATTCAGATTTTAGAGGACATGTTGCGTGCCTGTGTGATTGATTTTGGTGGGTCATAGGAGCAGTTTGTGCCACTAGCGGAGTTTTCATATATAACCGCTACCAGTCCAGTATTCAGATGGCACCGTATTAGGCTTTATATGGTAGGAGGTGTAGATCTCCGGTTGGTTGGTTCGAGCCAGGCGAGGCTAGGCTATTAGGCCCAGATTTGGTTCAAGATGCGTTGGAGAAGGTGAAGTTGATTAAGGAGCGACTTCGCACGGCGCAGTCTAGGCAGAAGAATTATGCAGACCGGAAGGTTCGGGATGTGTCTTATATGGAGGGTGACAAGGTACTGCTGAAGGTGTCACCCATGAAGGGTGTTATGAGGTTCGGGAAGAGGGGAAAGTTGAGTCCCTGGTTTATTGGCCCTTTTGAGGTGCTTGAGAAGGTTGGGGAGGTGGCTTACAGGCTTGTCTTTCCCCCCAGCTTGTCGAGTGTCCATTCGGTGTTCCATGTGTCGATGCTCCGGAAGTATGCCGGTGACGCGTCTCATGTTTCGGACTTCAGCACAGTTCAGCTCGAGCATGATATGTCATATGAGGTTGAGCCAGTGGCTATTTTGGCTCGCGAGGTCAAAAAGTTGAGGTCCAAGGATATAGCTTCGGTGAAGGTTCAGTGGAGAGGTCAGCCAGTGGGGGAGGCTACTTGGGATACCGAGCGAGAGATGCGGAGCAGATATCCTCACTTGTTTGAGACTCCAGGTATGTTTCTAGACTAGTTCGAGGACGAACGTTTGTTTAAGAGGGGGAGAATGTAACAACCCGACCGGTCGTTCCATATAAATGTCATTTTTCCCACTGTTTCTGCTTTGTAATAGCTGGGTTATACTGTTCATGATGTGTTAGAGTTTGTTAGCTCGAGTTCGGAGGGGTTATAGAAGGAATTGAGACACTTAGTCTCTAAAAGTAGCTTTAGAGTTGGGAAAGTCAACTGAGAGTTGACTTATTGGTAAACGACCTTGGAATGCGGATTTTATGGCTCGGATAGCTTTGTTAGGTGATTTGGGACATACGAGTGCATTCGGAATAATTTTGTGACGTCCGAGGTAGAATTAGGCTTGAATTGGCGAAAGTTAGTTTTTGGCGATTTTCGGTCGGCAGTGGAAAATAAGCTATCGGGGTCGGAATGGAATTCTGAAAGTTGGAATAGGTTTCTAATGTCATTTTGTATATGTCTGCAAAAGTTCAAGTCAATCGGATTTGTTTTGGGTAGTTTCGACATAGTTGGTGGAATTTAGAAATTTGGAAGTTCATAGGCTTGATTTTGATGGTTTTTTTTGGAGTTTTGATGTTGTTTTTTATGTTTCGAAGGCTCGACTAAGTTTGAATGATCATTTAGGATGTGTGGGTATATTTGGTTAAGGTCCCGAGGGCCTCAGGTGTGTTTCGGGTGGCTAACGGACCAACCTTTGGCTTGAAAACTTGGCAAATTTTGCTGGTGTGAAGTTTCTGGTTTCCTTCTACGCGATCGCAAGAGGAAGTTTGCGATCGCGTATGTCTAGCTGGGGAAGGGAAGAGTTTTATTCTTCGCGATCGCGTGAAGGAGGTCGCGATCGCGTGAGTTGAATAGTTTGTGTTGTGCGATCGCGTAAGGTTGAAGGGCGCGTGAGGAAAGGGTCCAGTTGCTCTTCGTGATCGTGTGGGATGGTTCACAATCGCGTGAGTAAAAGTCGAGGTGTATCGCGATCACGAAGGGTAAAAATTGAGGCTGCAGAGTTGTTCTCTGCGATCGCGACTAGATGTCTGCGATCGCATAGAAGAAATCACTGGGCAGAAAAGTTTAAGTTCAAAAACGAGAGTTTTTAGCCATATTTTAAAACACCATTAGAGAGCTCGGGAGAAGGAGGTTTTTGGAGAGATTTTCAGTGGGAATCTTGTGGTAAGTGTTCTTCAATCACTTTTAGTTTAATTTCACGAATTAGTATAGATTTTTACCATGTAAATTGAGGAATCAAAGTGGAAATTGGGGGGAAATGGGAAGAAAAGTTTGGAAATTCTTTTGATGATTTGAATGGGAATTTGAGGTCGGATTTTGATAAATTTGATATAGGTAGACTCGGGGAAGGACAAGGATTCCAGTTTTGTAAATTTTATCGAGTTCCGAGACGTGGTCTCGAGGGTCGGGTTTTGACTAATTTCGGGATTTTTGAGTACTTTTGATAAATTTCGATTGGGTTCCATTCCTTGGCATATTATAATGATATAAATCTGATTGTTGGTAGATTTGGAGCACTCGGAGGCCGAATTAAGAGGCAAAGGCACCGCAGAGTAGTATTTTAGCCGGTTTTGAGGTAAGTAACGCTTCCAAACTTGGAACTAAGGGTTCGAAACCCCAAATTATCTTATATTGGAAGTTAATTAAGGTGACGCACGTGCCAAGTGACGGGCATGCGGGCGTACGCCGAATATTTGTGGCCTGGCTCATCCCATTGCACTACCTAATCGTTATTTCAGGCTGATACTTGTACTGTGAGGGTGGTAATTACCTCGAATATATTAGAAACCATGTTAAACATAAATGATAAGGCTTCACGCCAATAGGTTCAAACCGGAATGGTCAGTTATTGATGTCTCTATCTGTGAATATTTTCTTTCATGTACTCAGTCCTGTTATTGCATATGTTTTATGCCTCAGTCTCATTAATTGTTAGTTTATTTATCTGTTATCATTGTTTGGGGCTGAATCTTATATCGGTGAGCCTTGTGAGTGAGACTAGAAGGTATTGACTGAGTGAGGCCGAGAGCCTGGTATTGAGACAGTTATGAGAATTGGACTGCACACCGCATCGATCATTGAAGCATGCCTTCGTTGGCTTGATATAGCGCTTGGGCTTATAGGAGCCCCCACGGAGTCTTTACACCCCCAGTGAGCGCACAGATATTGAGGGATGGATTTTCCCTAGGCATGGATCTTGTCCGAGTGATATGTTCCGGAGATGGATATTCACTGTGGGGCTGGACTGGCCTTTTCCTCAGTACTCGGTGACTACGTCACTTGGGTTTATGCATAATCCGGGATGGACCTTCCCTGGGCCTGAAGGCCAATTCTAGTACTGAGTGGACTTCCTTGCGACAGTAGGGATACTGTGTACATATCATTTCTGATTCTTTGTGATCATATACTGGTATGTAGAGTTTACATACATAATTTGGTGCATCTTCCTTATTTTTCTGCCATATTACTGTCATGTACTGTTGTTCACAAACATCGGAGGTTTAGTCCGTCATTACCTCTCAGCCCATAAATTGTGTCTGTTACTTCTGAGTTGGTGTACTCACGTTATACCCTGCACCTTGTGTGCAGATCTAGGTACATCAGGACACGGCTCTTGTCATTGAGTAGCTGACAGATTCCATCAGAGTATTCGAGGTAGCAGCTGGCGACCATGATCTCGTCATCTCTTTCCTATTCTACCTGTCTTTATTTACTTTTCAGACTATGTTGGTCATTCCTATTTCATTTATATTATGTATTAGCAGCTCATGACTGTGTGACACCGGATCCAGGATTTGTAGGGTTTGAGTTTTTTTTTTCATTAATAGTCCCAACTTCAGATTTCTCATTGTTATTATTTTCAGACTTATTAATAATGGTATTTCACTGGTAATTGGACCTAGTTTAGAAATAAATGGGTGGCTAGCCTGGTTCCACGACAGGCGCCATCACGACTCCGGAAATGGGTCGTGACACCTTGTCTCAATACTTGCATGAGGCTAAGCACTACCTTCTCTTTGCATGAGACTAAGCCATGTCTCAGACCTTTCATGAGGCTAAGCGTTGCCTCCCTATTTGCATAAGGCTAAGCAATGCCTTATCTTTGCATGGGACTAAGCATTGTCCCGAATCTTTCATAAGGCTAAGCCCTGCCTCTCCACTTGTATAAGGCTAAGCACTGACTTCTCTTTGCATGGGACTAAGCACTGTGCCGAATCTTCCATAAGGATAAGCCCTGCCTCTCCAATTCCATAAGGCTAAGAACCGCCTTCTCTTTGCATGGGACTAAGAACTGTACCGAATCTTGCATGAGTCTAATCCATGCTCCCTATTTTCATAAGTCTAAGCACGGACTTCTCTTTGCATGGTAGTAAGCACTATCCCGAATCTCGTAAGAGACTAAGCATTGTCTCCCTTTCATCGTTCTCTTCTCTCAGGCTATGCTCTGCCCTCAACTTCACACAAGACTAAGCTTTGTCTTGTTTCCTCTAGCATCATGTCTCGGCACCTCATATGCTGAAATATAGCCAACTTGTCCGAAGGCGTCATAGTCGGAAGGCACCATCCTCATAGCCGGAAGACATCATGCCATGGCCTGAGGATATCTCAAACTTGCACATCAGTATTCAAAGGCGTCATGGTTCAGACACACCATTTTCAATGTCACGACCCAAAATCCCACCTTCAGGCCGTGATGACGCCTAACGTTGAACCCGCTAGACAAGCCAACGTTTGAACTAGGTAAACTCATTAACAACTAAAATAAACAAGATAACTAAGGTATCGATGGTCAACAATATGAAGGTTAACTAAATTCAAAATAATATAGCGACTTCGTAATAAAACCCATATACATATCCCAGAATTGGTGTCACATACTCACGAACTGTCTATGAGATTACTAAATACAATGGTCTGAAAATAAGTACATATGACTGTCTTTAAGACTATAAAATAAGACGGAACTGAAAGAAAAGGGTAGGAGGTGACGCCAAGGCCCACGAACGTCTGCGGGTCTACCTTGAGGTCTCCTGAATAACTGGTGGAATGCTACCTCCGTCAGTGTTCACTAGTTCCGGCTGCGTAGTCTGCACAAAATAAAGAAGTGCAGGTGTAGAATCAGTACAACCGACCCCATGTACTGAGTAAGTGCCGAGCCTAACCTCGGCGAAGTAGTGATGAGGTTAGGACCGACAACGATATACATACCTGTGCAATTCTATATAATAATAGGAAAATATCGACGGAAATAAACAGTATAAACAGACACGGGGAGAAACATGTTGGGATAAGAGGGGCAATAAATACTGGCATAGTAGAAGAGGGTAACCACTGAAATGTAACAGTAAAAGCAGGAATTTAAAGCCTCATAACAGATAATGAATAACACAAGGCACGGCATGTCACCTCCTGCATCACCTCACAAATTACTCAACACATAATGTTCCCTCGGGCATCAAATAGTAACACATCGGCACGGCATGCCCCCCTCGTGCAATAAACTATAAACAATCATCATGGCATGTCCCCTCGTGTGATAAATAATGAACAATCATCACGGCATTTCCCCTCGTGCGATAAATAATAAACAATCAACACGACATTTCCCCCCGTGTGATAAATAATAAACAATCAACACGGCGTGTCCCCTCGTGCGATAAATAATAAACAATCAACACGGCATGTCCCCTCGTGTGATAAATAATAAACAATCAGCACGACATGTCCCCTCGTGTGATAAATAATAAACAATCAGCACGGCATGTCCCCCTGTGCGATAAATAATAAACAATCAACACGGCATGTCCCCTCGTGTGATAAATAATAAACAATCAGCAATATAATGTGCAAACTAACAATAAGAAATCTTAGGTGTACAGAAATACTCAATAAAATTATCGTCCCGGCAAGGGACTCAGCTATAACCAAACTTGCTCAGAGATATAATTTCAACAATAAACCTCAACTAAAACAAATAACTCAATAACTCCCCACGTCGAGACACAACATCAATGTATCGCTTCTAAATCACCACTTACTTATAGTACAGAGAATATTAAGAACACGATTTGATTCATCACAATTGACTCACGGTCATGCTTGACCACAACATATAGGAACTCGTCACCTCACCTATACGTTGGACATGAATACACATAGCAAATAAGACTCTATGCCTAATCCCCCAAGCTAAGGTTAGGCCAAACACTTATCTCGGCTCCAAAATACAAGTCAAGCTTTAATCAAAGCCTTCCTCCGAGTCGATAATATCTAGACATAATTGATTTATTAACATCAATAATTACTCAAAACCCCAATTCCAAAGACTAATTATACATTCTCTATCATTCTTCCAAAAATACCATAATTCGACCCCGGGCCTGCTTGGTCCAAACACGAGGCTCGGACCAAAACCCGATTACCCATACCCCCACGAGTCCAAATATATAATTTGTTTTGAAATCCGACCCCAAATTGAGGTTGAATTACCCAAATTCCCATAAACCCTAACTCTACCCCAAACCCCTAATTCCTACTTTGATTTTAAGATTTTAGTCCTAGATTTCTAGTGATTAGGGAAGGAAAATGGAAGATATTGGTGTTAGGAACACTTACCCAAATGGTTATGGAGGAGAAAATGGATTGGAGGTCTTCAATGGGGTTTGGAGAAGAAGAAGGAAGTGAAAATTATGAAAATCCCGTATGGTATTCTATTTTTGGGGTATTTTAATAACTGGGAAAAAATACCATTCGTGTTCGCGGGCCCCTGGCCGCGTTCGCGAAGGGTTAGCTGCTGGGACCTACGCGGTCGTGGAGCCAGGGCCGCGTTCGCGAAGGTCTGACTTCCTAGGCCTCCGCGTTCACGAGCCTACGCCCGTGTTCACGAAGAACAAAACTCCCCTGCCCCGCGACCTCACCCTAAGCCTACGCGTTCGCACCCCTGGGGACGCGTTCGCTTAGAAGCACTGTCCAGTGCTCCGCGTTCGCGTAGAGTAAAACCTAGGCCACCATTATTTACCTTTCGCGTTCGCGAGCCCTTGGCCGTGTTCGCGAAGGGTATTACACCAAACACCAGCAAATCCTCAAAAACACCAGATGTTTCCACTTTGCACTCCCCGTTAACTACCCGAAACTCACCCGAGCCCTCGGGTCTCAAAACCAAAAACACACACGACTCCCAAATCATCCTACGGACTTAATTAAGCAATTAAATCACCAAAACATCATCAAAATCAATGAATTAAACCTCAAAATTCATAGAATTTTCTTAAAACTTTGTAAGGTTCAATTATTCCTATTTTTATCCGAAACACGTCATATCAAGTCCGTTCCTTACCAAATTTCACAGATAACTCAAATAACACATATTGAACCTATTCCGGGCTCCGGTACCATAATACGGGCCCGGCAACACAGGTTTCACATCGAGGTTCATTTTCATAAGCCTTTATTATTTTCAGAAAACATTTTCTTTAAAAATTCATTTCTCGGACTTGAGACCTCAGAATTCGATTCTGGGCATACGCCCAAGTCCCATATGTTCCTACAGACCCTCCGAGATCGTCAAATAACAGGTCCGGGTCCGTTTACCAAAAATGTTGAGCAAACTCAACTTTATTCAATTATTTATCATAAATTTGACTCTTTATCAAGTTTCCACATAAAGGCTTCCCGGCTACGCGCCCGGGGCTGCGCACACACATCGAGGTGAGATTAACCGAGGCTTTCGGAGCCTCGAAACACAGTCATAATCAAATTTACATAGGATGACCTTTTGGGTCATCACAATCTCCACCTCTAAAACAAACGTTCGTCCTCGAACGGACATAGAAAGGTACCTGAATCGGGGAAAAGATGGGGATATAGGCTCCGCATATCGGACTCGGAATCCCAAGTAGCTGCCTCAACAAGCTAACCACTCTAATGAACACGAACCGAAGGATAACTCTTCGATCTCAATTGACGAACCTGCCGAGCCAAAATGGCTACCGGCTCCTCCTCATAAGACAAATCCTTGTCCAACTGGACACCGCTGAAATCAAGTACATGATATGGATCCGCAATATACCTCCGAAGCATAGACACAGGGAATACAGGATGCACAGCTGACAAACTAGGCGACAAGGCAAGTCGGTAGGCCACCTCTCCTACCTTATCCAATATCTCAAATGGACCAATGTACCTAGGGCTCAACTTGCCCTTCTTCCCGAACCTCATCACGCTCTTTATAGGCGACACTCGAAGAAATACTCTGTCTCCTATCATGAAAGCCAAATATCGAACTCTGCGATCCGTATAACTCTTCTGCCTGGACTGAGCTGTACGAAGTCTATCCTGAATAATCTTCACCTTATCCAAGGCATCCTGGACTAACTCAGAACCCAACAATCTAGCCTCTCCTGGCTCAAACCATCCAACTGGAGACCGACACCATCTACCATACAACGCCTCATATGGAGCCATTTGAATGCTCAACTTTTGGCTGTTGTTGTAGGCAAACTCAGCTAAAGGCAAGAACTGGTCCCATGAACCACCAAAGTCAATAACACAAGCTCGTAACATATCCTCCAAAATCTGAATAGTACGCTCAGACTGTTCGTCCGTCTGAGGATGGAATGTTGTGCTCAAATCAATCTGCGTACCCAACTCTCGCTGAAATACTCTCCAGAAATGGGAGGTAAACTGAGTACCTCTGTCTGATATAATAGACAAGGGCACACCATGAAATCGAACAATCTCTCTCATATATATCTTTGCCAACTTCTCCGATGAATATGAAACAGATACCCGAATGAAGTGCGCTAACTTGGTCAGCCTATCCACCACAACCCAAACCGCATCAAACATCCTCTGAGTCCGTGGGAGTCCAACTACAAAGTCCATGGTGACACGCTCCCAGTTCCACTCAGGAAGCTGAATCTGCTGCATCAAACCACCGGGTCTCTAGTGCTCGTACTTAACCTGCTGACAGTTCAAGCACCGAGCTACATAAGCTACAATATCCTTCTTCATCCTCCGCCACTAATAATGCTGCCGCAAGTCCTGGTACATCTTTGCGGCCCCCGGATGAATGGAATATCGGGAACTATGGGCCTCCTGCAGTATCAACTCACGAATACCATCAACATCAGGTACACAAATACGGCTCTGCATCCGTAGAACTCCCTCATCATAAACTGTAACATGCTTGGCACCTCCGTGCCGGACTGTATCTCTAAGAACACATAAATGACGATCATCATAATGCTTGGCCCGAATACGGTCATAAAATGAAGAACGGGCCACGGTATGGGCCAACACACTGCTAGTCTCAGAAACCTCCAACCTCACAAATCGGTTGGCTAAAGCCTGAACATACAAAGAAAGAGGTCGCTCTCCGTTTGATAAATAAGCTAGACTGCCCATACTGACTGACTTCCGGCTCAAAGCATCGGCCATCACATTAGCCTTCCCCGGATGATAAAGAATGGTAATATCATAATCCGTCAGTAACTCTAACCACCTTCTCTGCCTCATGTTCAACTCCTTTAGCCTGAATAGATACTGTAAACTCTTATGATCCGTAAACACCTCTCAAGGCACACCATACAAGTAATGCCTCCGAATCTTCAATGCATGAACAATAGCTACAAGCTCCAGATCATGAACTGGATAGTTCTTCTCATGAATCGTCAACTGACAAGAAGCATATGCTATAACCTTTCAACCCTACATCAACACTGCACCAAGCCCAACCCGTGATGCATCACAATACACGATATACGATCCTAAACATGTGGGTAAAACCAACACTAGTGGCGTGGTCAAGGTCGTCCTGAGCTTCTGAAAGCTCGCTTCACACTCATCCGACCACCTGAACTGGGGACACTTCTGGGTCAACCTGGTTATCGGGGCTGCGATAGATGAAAAGCCCTCGACAAATCGGCGATAATAACCTGCTAAGCCTAAGAAACTCCGAATCTCTGTAGCTGAAGTGGGCCTAGGCCAATCTTTGACTACCAAAATCTTCTTGGGATACACCTAAATACGTTCTAACGAAACCACGTGGCCAAGAAATGCAACTGAACTCAACCAAAACTCACACTTGGAGAATTTGGCATACAACTGACTATCCCTCAGAGTCTGGAGGACAACTCTAAGGTGCTGCTCCTGCTCCTCTCAGCTGCAAGAGTATATCAATATATCGTCAATGAAAACAATAACCAACGAGTCCAAATAAGGCCTGAACACTCGATTCATCAACTCCATAAAAGCAGTGGCGGCATTCGTCAACCCAAACGACATAACCAAAAACTCATAATGCCCATAACGAGTATGAAAGGCCGTATTAGGAAAATCTGAAGCCCTAATCCTCAGCTGATGGTAACCAGATCTCAAGTCTATCTTGGAAAACACGGTAGCACCCTGAAGCTGGTCAAATAGATCATCAATCCTCGGCAGGATACTTATTCTTGACAGTAACCTTATTCAGTTGCCCGTAGTTAATACACATCCTCATTGAGCCATATTTCTTCTTGGCAAACAACACTGGAGCACCCCAAGGAGAAACACTAGGCCTAATGAAGCCTTTATCCAACAAATCCTTCAACTGCTCCTTCAATTCCTTCAACTCTGGCGGGGCCTTATGATACGACGGAATAGAAATGGGCTGAGTGCCCTGAGCCACCTCGATACAAAAGTCGATATCCCTGTCGGGTGGCATACCCGGCAGGTCAGCAGGGAAAACCTCTAGGAACTCATGAACCACAGAAACAGACTTCATAGAAGGAACCTCAGCACTAGAATTACGAACATAGGCCAAATAGGCCAAACAACCCTTCTCGACCATACGTCGAGCCTTCATATAAGAAATAACTCTGCGAGAAGAATGACTAGGAGTCCCTATCCACTCCAAACGAGGCACACCTAGCACGTCCAAGGTCACTGTCTAGGCATGACAGTCCAGAATAGCATGATAGGGAGATAGCCAATCCATACCCAATATAACATCAAAGTCCACCATCTCCAGAAGCAAAAGATCAAACCCGAGTCTCCATACCACCAATAACTTCTAAGAAAGCACGATAGACTCGATCTACCACAATAGAATCACCCACCGGAGTAGACACATATACAGGAGCACTCAGGGAATCACGGGGCATGCTCAAATAAGGGGCAAAATATGAAGGCACATAAGAGAAAGTAGAACCCGGATCGAATAATACCGAAGCATCTCAACTGCAAACTGATACCGTACTTGTGATAACTGTGTCAGAGGCCTCAGCCTCAAGCCTGGCCGGGATAGCATAGCATCAGGGAGGAGCCCCTTCAACCTGCACATCTCTGGGTCTACCTGCTACAGGATGACCCCTACCTCTCATGACCTGCCCTCCACCTCTAGCACAACGACCACCCCTAGCTGGCTGAGGAGGCGAGGGTGCACCTGATGCTGGAGTCATGGCACGGGAACCCTGATACTGAGAACCACCAAAACCTCGGGGGCAAAACCTGGAAATATGCCCATACAACCGCAAATGTAGCAAGCCTTCGGCTGCTGAGAATACTGACCCTGGAATTGTCCCTGACGACCAGAATGACCACCTGAAGACTCTGAATCGGCGGTGCACTGATGGGAGCTGATGGTGCACTGCGGGATGCCTGGAGTGCTAACTGATAAGGCCTAGGGGGATAACCTCTGCCAGAGGAATCTCTGCCTCCAGATGAGGCACCACTGAAACGGCCGAAATGACGAGGTCCCTTGTCATACCCCTGACCACCACCCTGGGATAATACCATCTCAATGCGTCTGGCCACATCGGCTGCATCCATAATGGAGATATCAGTACCCGTCTCCCTGGCCATCTGAAGTGTGATAGGCTAAGCCAGACCCTCAATAAATCTCCGAACCCTCTCCTGATCAGTGGGAAGTATCATAAGTAGATGCCTGGCTAGAGTGATGAACCTGGTCTCGTACTGAGTGACAGACATACATCCCTGCTGGAGGCACACAAACTGCCTCCGAAGATCCTCTCACTGAGTAATGGGAAGAAACTTCCCCAAGAATAGCTTGGAGAACTGAGCCCAAGGCAATGGTGCAGACCCAGCCGGTCTGGTCAGACAATAGTCTCTCCACCAAGTCTTAGCGGAACCCGAAAGATGAAATGTAGCAAAGTCAACTCCATTGGACTCCAGAACACCCATGTTCCGAAGAACCTCATAACAGCTGTCTAAATAATCATGGGGATCCTCTGATGGTGCACCAGTAAAAGTAGCAGTGAATAACTTGGTGAACCGATCTAGTCTCCATAGAGCATCTGCTGACATAGTTGCACCCTCGGCTGCCAGTGCCACAATACCCGGCTGAAATACTCTAGCCGTCTGAGGTGCTAGAGTCTGAAACTGAGTGGCAACCTGCTCTGGGGTATGAATAACAGGAGTCTTGGTCCCTCCCCCAGCCTGAGAACCAGCTGGTGCAGTAGGAAGAAGACCGGCCTGAGCCACACTCTCCATAAGTCCCACCAAGCAGACTAGAGCATCCTGAAGCACTGGGGTGGCAATGAACCCCTCCGGGACCTGAGCTGGTCCAACTGAAACTATCGGAGTAGGGACCTCACCGGCGAAGTCTACCTATGGGTCCTCTACTGGGTCTGCTACCCAAGGTTGAACCCTGCCCCTGCCTCGGCCTCTGGCACGGCCTCGGCCTCGACCCCTCGTAGGAGCTGCAATAGGAGGGTCGGGCTGCTGATCGGTCGATGAGGAAGCACGCGTCCTCGCCATCTACGAGAGAGTAGAATAGAGACTTAATTAGTGTTTAGAATTCAAATGCCACGACAGAGAATGAAAGATATGAATTTGTTCCTAACTTTGCAGCCTCTAGGGATAAGTACAGACGTCTCCATACCGATCCCTCAGACTCTACCAAGTTTGTCCGTGAGTTATGAGACCTAAGCAACCTAGGGCTCTGATACCAACTTGTCATGACCCAAAATCGCACCTTCAGGTTGTGATGGTGCCTCACGTTGGACCCGCTAGACAAGCCAACATTTGAACTAAGTAAACGCATTAACAACTAAAATAAACAAGATAACTAAGGCATCGATGGTCAATAGTATGAAGGTTAACTAAATTCAAAATAATATAGCAACTTCGTAATAAAACCCATATACATATCCCAGAACTGGTGTCACATACTCACAAACTGTCTATGAGATTACTGAATACAATGGTCTGAAAATAAGTACATATGACTGTCTTTGAGACTATAAAATAGGACAGAACTGAAAGAGAAGGGTAGGAGGTGACGCCAAGGCCCACGAACGTCTGCGGGTCTACCTCGAGGTCTCCTGAATAACTGGTGGAATTCTCCCTCCGTCAGTGTCCATCGGGTCCGGTTGTGTAGTCTACAACATAAAGAGGTGCAGGTGTAGCATCAGTACAACCAACCCCATGTACTGAGTAAGTGTCGAACATAACCTCGGCGAAGTAGTGACGAGGCTAGGACCGACAACGATATACATACCTGTGCAATTCTATATAATAACAGAAAAACATCGACGGAAATAAACAGTATAAACGGACACGGGGAGAAACATGCTGGGGATAAGACGGGCAATAAATACTAGCATAATGGAACAGGGTAACAACTGAAATGTAACAGTAACAGCAGGAATCTAACGCCTTAGAACAGATAATGAATAACACAAGGCACGGCATGTCCCCTCGTGCATCACCTCACAAATCACTCGGCACAGAATGTCCCCTCGTGCATCAAACAGTAACACATCGGCACGGCATGCCAACCTCGTGCGATAAACAATAAACAATCATCACGGCATGTCCCCTCGTGTGATAAATAATGAACAATCAGCACGACATGTCCCCTCTTGCGATAAATAATAAACAATCAACACGGCATGTCCCCTCGTGTGATAAATAATAAACAATCAACGCGGCATGTCCCCTCGTGTGATAAATAATAAACAGTCAACGTGGCATGTCCCCTCGTGCGATAAATAATAAACAATCAGCACGGTATGTCCCCTCGTGCGATAAATAATAAACAATCAACACGACATGTCCTCTCGGGTGATAAATAATAAACAATCAGCACGGCATGTCCCCTCGTGTGATAAATAATAAACAATCAGCAATATAATGTGCAAACTAACAAATAAGAAATCTTAAGTGTACAGAAATACTCAATAAAATTCTATCTTCCCGGCAAGGGACTCAGCTATAACTAAACTTGCTCAGAGATATAATTTCAACAGTAAAACGTCAACTAAAACAAATAACTCAATAACTCCCCACGTCGTGAAACAACATCAATGTATCGCTTCTAAATCACCACTTACTTATAGTACAGAGAATATTAAGAACACGATTTGATTCATCACAATTGACTCACGGTCATGCTTGACCACAACATATAGGAACTCGTCACCTCACCTATACGTTGGACATGAATACACATAGCAAATAAGACTCTATGCCTAATCCCCCAAGCTAAGGTTAGGCCAAACACTTATCTCGGCTCCAAAATGCAAGTCATGATTCAATCACAGCCTTTCCTCTCGAATCCAACTCCGAGTCGATAATATCTAGACATAATTGATTTATTAACATCAATAATTACTCAAAACCCCAATTCCAAATCCTAATTATACATTCTCTATCATTCTTCCGAAAATACCACAATTCGACCCCAGGCCCGCTTGGTCCAAATACGAGGCTCGGACCAAAACTCGATTACCCATACCCCCACGAGTCCAAATATATAATTTGTTTTGAAATTCGACCCCAACTTGAGGTTGAATTACCCAAAATCCCATAAACCCTAACTCTACCCCAAACCCCTAATTCCTACTTTGATTTTAAGATTTTAGGCCTAGATTTCTAGTGACTAGGGAAGGAAAATGGAAGAAATTGGTGTTAGGATCACTTACCCAAATGGTTATGGAGGAGAAAATGGCTTGGAGGTCTTCAATGGGGCTTGGAGAAGAAGAAGGAAGTGAAAATTATGAAAATCCCGTATGGTATTCTGTTTTTGGGGTATTTTAATAACTGGGCAAAAATACCCTTCGCGTTCGCGGGCCCCTGGCCGTGTTCGCGAAGGGTTAGCTGCTGGGGCCTACGCGGGTCTCAAAACCAAAAACACACACGACTCCCAAATCATCCTACGGACTTATTCAAGCATTTAAATTACCAAAATATCATCAAAATCAATGAATTAAACCTCAAAATTTATAAAATTTTCTTAAAACTTCATAAGGTTAAATTATTCCGATTTTTATCCGAAACACGTCATATCAAGTCTGTTCCTTACCAAATTTCACATGTAACTCAAATAACACATATTGAACTTGTTCCCGGCTCCGGTACCATAATACAGGCCCGGCAACACAGGTTTCACATCGAGGTTCATTTTCATAAGCCTTTATTATTTTCAGAAAATAATTTTCTTTAAAAATTTATTTCTCGGACTTGAGACTTTGGAATTCGATTCCGGGCATACGCCCAAGTCCCATATTTTCCTACGGACCCTCCGAGACCGTCAAATCACGGGTCCGGGTCCGGGTCGTTTACCAAAAATGTTGACCAAAGTCAACTTTTATTCAATTATTTATCATAAATTCGACTCTTTAACAAGTTTCCACATAAAGGCTTCCCAACTACGCGTCCGGGCTGCGCACGCACATCGAGGTGAGATTAACGGAGGCTTACAGGGCCTCGGAACATCATTTCATGGCCTGCGAATCCCTTACCACACAATTCATGGCTCGGGACATCATGGTCCGAGGACGTCATCCTCACCATCCAAAGACAATCTTCATGGTGCGAAGGGAATTTGCATCATGTCTAAATTTATGCAAAATTTATACATATACGCTTGCAGTATATCTTTTGTAGATTTGCAGGTGACCCGGTGAGTAACCGTTATCCCAACAGGAGCATTTCCGCTCTAGTTCCTTCAAATTATTTCAAACCTGACCATTTCATACTACTTGAAACCTTTTTGTCCGTTCTTGTGACAACTCCATCATGTTATTCCACCGGTGGATATAGAACTACACACAACCTGATTCCTGTAAAACCAGGGATATCTAGGCAGCTCGAAAACTAGAGTGCGGCCTATATCTCTCAAATCACCGCATTCGATCAAAATTGGTCATCATATCTTTGTAAAGAGGGGCAGCTGTTGTTACCCAAATTTTCTCATATATAGATACATACTTTTAAAATAGTGCATGAGCATCAACCAATATTTTTCCATAGTTTACTATAATTTTAAAGGATTTTTAATCAATTTATTCCGGCATTTTTATTATCTAAATAATTATTAATTGCATCACAAATAATTTTATGTTGGTTTATTACTTAATTTTTATCATTTATATTCATATTAGGCTTTAAACATTTTATGCATAATTATATTTGCATCTTTAAACTATAATTGCAATAATTTTGCAATAATAGCGCATATATGCATAATTACATTATTTACACAGAAAATGGCTTTTTATATTTTCATAACGTTAAATAATTATTTTTAAATCATTTTCACATATAAATGGCATTTAGATTTCACATGTTTAAGTAACATTTTAGATTTCACATTTTCATATATAAATCATTTTCATTATTTTTAGATTTCACATTTTTAAGTAACATAGGTCGGTCTAGAACCATCCTAATAGAGGTCCTAATACCTCCAGGATCATAGGTAAGGGACGGGTAGTGCACGCATAAGGAATGAGCTAGAAACTACTAGAACGCTTAGGTAACAACTTAAATATAGTAATTGGGTAGTAAAGAGATGATAGCTCGTGCGCTAATGCTATGAGTAACACCCCGACTTGAGGGAGTTACAAAGTATTGCATGGAATGATCCCATGGGATAAAAAATTTAGGACCCCTCTTTAATCATGTTTAAACTAATTTGCATTGTCCAAATTGTTTCTTCCCCTTTTAGACAAATTCGCTTAATTTATGTTCGGTCGGGATCCACTGTTGTGGACCTTGAGGGGTGTCTAATACCTTCCCCTCAAGGTAATTTGATCCCTTACCCTATCTCTGGTGATGCAAATTGGTTATATGAGTTCATTGCTCTAGGTGCCCTAACGCACCTTAATTCGTTAGGTGGCGACTTTTCCAATTCCTTACCCATACTAAAAAAAGGAGTTGTCCCAAAAATGTCGAAACCCGATTTCGCGAGGAAAATGTGGCGCGACAGTGCATCATTTTAAAGAATGGACTTTGCGGCATGTAGCTCGAGAATAGAACAGTGAAGCCGATGCCCTTGAAAATCTGGGATCTTTGGTCGAGGACGACAAAAGTATCTCGGGGGCTGTTGTTCAACTCTCAAAGTATGTAATCGAAGAAGGTCAAGCTGAGATAAACTCCACAAGCCTAACCTGGGATTGGAGGAA
Organism: Nicotiana undulata; assembly: GCA_005239495.1. Taxonomy (NCBI): domain Eukaryota; kingdom Viridiplantae; phylum Streptophyta; class Magnoliopsida; order Solanales; family Solanaceae; genus Nicotiana; species Nicotiana undulata. The sequence continues at coordinate 41,170 of ML258148.1, read as the reverse complement.
TAAATATATCATGTATTGGAAAAACGGAAAGCTCCCATCGGACCCTAAGGAATTAAGGGCTCTACGAACAAAAGTTTCTCGATTCACTTTGGCTGAGGATGGAACATTGTACAGGAGGATGTCCGACGCACCGTTAGTAGTATGCTTGGGACTAGGGGACACGGATTATGTCCTACGAGAAGTTCACGAAGATACCTGTGGGAACCACTCCGGTGTCGAATCACTAGTTCCCAAAATCATCAGAGCAGGATACTATTAGGATAGTATGGAGAAAGACACTAAAGAATTCGTTCAGAAATGTGATAAGTGTCAAAGGTATGCAACAATGATCCACCAGCCCGAAGAACAACTACATTCGGTCTTATCCTCAGGGCCATTTATGAAATGGGGGATGGATATTGTCGTCCCTCTGCCATCGGCCCCAGGAAAAGTTAAATTCATTTTATTTATGACTGGCTATTTATCTAAATGGGTTGAAGCACTGGTCTTCGAAAAAGTCAGAGAAAAACAAGTTATAGACTCCATTTGGGATCACATCATATGCCGATTCAGGATACCTCCCGAGATTGTATGCGACAATGGAAATCAATTCATCGGCAGCAAGGTAACATAGTTTCTCGAAGATCACAAAATAAAGAGAATCTTATCAACACCATATCATCTTAGCGGAAATTGGTAAGCCGAATCAACGAACAAGATCATCATTAAGAATCTGAAGAAAATGTTGAACGACACCAAGGGAAAATGGAGTGAAATTCTACCTGAAGTCCTTTGGGCATATCGAACAACGTCGAAGTCTAGTACGGGGGAACGTCGTTCTCCTTAGTGTACAGTGTCGAAGCCTTGATCTAGGTCGAGGTCGGGAAACCTAGCGCCAAATTTTGATACGCAACGGAAGAATAAAATCACGAGGTTATGAGTACTAGCCTCGAACTATTAGATGAGAAACGAAAAGTCGCCCTCGTTCGAATGGCCGCGCAAAAACAACGCATCGAAAGGTATTATAATCGAAGGACCAACCTTCGTCACTTTAGAATCGGGGAATTGATTCTCATAAAAGTCACCCTCAACACTCGAGACCCAACGAAGGAAAACTTGGACCAAATTGGGAAGGACCATATCAAGTCCTCGATATCGTCGAAAAAGGATCTTACAAGCTAAGCACGATAAAAGGCGAGCAACTACCGAATAATTGGAACATCTCACTCCTCAAGAGATATTATTGTTAAGGTATGACCTTCTCCTTTTTAATTTTACATTTTTCACTAACTTATTTTCAAGTGTTCGAGCAAAGGTATCGAAGTTATCATCAAGCAGAAAGATATTAGGACCCTAAAGAACGTGTTGCACTCTTTTTTCCTTCGACCGATTTTTATCCCAAATGGGTTTTCCCGGCATGTTTTTAATGAGGCAACCATTGTTCGTGCTGACTTAGAGTATCCGAGGTCCCTTTACAATCAACCTCAAATACTAGGGGGCATCACCTCGGATGTTATATTTTCAAGGACAATAGTTCGTGTCAAAAGGGTCTCGATAGGAAAACTTTGTAATGGGTCAAACGGTCGAATGAACGGTGTCCGTGTAGATTAGTCGAGCCCTAATGACAAAACATGTACGCATGTGTGAACTATTCAAAGAAGTACTTTTCCTTACCGGATATCTTGTGCTTTAATGAAAATTTTCTACTTTACAAGCTTCATACTTACAATTTCTTTAGAAAACTGGCTCAAGGTCCAAGTACAACTATACCTCAAATGATCAACCCATACTCGGGGGCTGCCGTCGAAAACTAACAGGTTTGAACTATCTAACTTCAAAACCATAAGACCTCAAAGAGCCAACCCTCGATTTATGGGCCAAGACCACCATTTTTGGGGACTAACACTTTGAACAAGTTCGAAGTATTATTGGGAAAAGCAGCCCACGAGGCATACCCAAAGGCTACGACAAAACTAACGCGGCTCGAATATGTCCGAATCCCGCAATAAAAATAGGCCTTCGAATTCTTAGAAAATATATTAAAAAGGGATACCCTCGACAAAATAATCAAAGGGCTTCGATAATATCAGCCATCGAAAAACCTTAAGTGGTATCAAATTATTTAAATACAAATTTGTGCTTAGGCATAAAAAGTAAAAGGGTTTCGATCCTTGTTAAACCCTCAAAAAACAATGGATAACAAAAACAAAATTCATGCTAAGGCATAAAAAAAAATTATAAAGTCTTTAAGCTGAAAAAAGGGAAAACCCATTCTTTTAAGGTAATGACGGCCTGATTCAAACAGCCTAAGGTCCATTATATGTTAGAGTTCGAGAATACGCTCTCACTCAATTCGAACCTAAGGATTTCGCTACTTCTTGCTCGAGTAAAAACTCACCTGACTATAGTTCGAGAAAACGTTCTCACTCGATGCAAACCTAAGGATTCTATTACTTCGAGTTAACTCAATGCGAACCTAAAGGTTCTATTACTTCGAGTTCGAGCTTCACTCGAACTCGACTATGAAAGCAGTTTCATTGTGACTTCGGTCAAGTTGCCCAAAACCGAAGTCCTAAACATATTATTCAAGGCATAAAGTGTTCTAAAATTTTACAAGGAAAAAATTGAGCAGAAATTCAATAAGGGGAGTATTTTTATATATATTTGAACGAGATATTTACAAAGGACCAACAAGTGTCCTACACAAAAAAATTACAAGGGCCCTAGATACGCTCGGGTGCGACTCCTTCCTCCGGGGAAGCTTCTTCTTCGGGCCCCTCGCCGTTATCGGACTCGCTCTTGCTGCCTTCATCATCGTCATCATCATCCAAAGAGGCTAGCAACCTGGCATCAACTTCATGCACCTTTGCCTGTGCTATTTCCTCGCAAAGGTCAAAACCTCGAGCGTGGATCTCCTCGAGGGTCTCCCTCCGGGATTTTTATTTGGCTACGTCGGTAGTTCATTGATCTTCGATCAATGAACTCCCTTAATTGTGCATGGGCAGCCTCGATATCAGCCGCATCTTTGTTTTTTCGGCCCCTGCTTTGGTCTCAGCAAACTCAGCCTCGAGCTCCTCGACTCTTTTGGCGTGGATTGAGCACTCCTCCTTAGCACTCCGAATTTAAACTTCTGCTGATGACAATTGAGCTAAGGCGGTCTCTTTCTCCGCTGCAAAGCTATACATGCTTTCCTTCGACATATGGCAGTCAGCTTTAGCCTGATCGACCTCTTCCCGGAATTGTTCAATCCTCACAATTTTCTGTTGCAACTGTGACATCGAAACGTTAGCTTCCACCCTTGTATTGAGCCCATATTTTTTAAAAAGAACAGTTATCTAGTCGTTCAGCTCGGTTTCCTTCTTACGGTCCTTGGCCAAGTAAGCTCGGAGGTCCCTGAGTTCTTCATCCTTCTGCCCACGGAGGAGCTTAAGAGAATTTCTCTCCTCTGAAAGCTTCTGGAGATCGGCCTCACATTGGTTCAGGTCGGTCCGAGACTCAGAGAAAGCCTATATGAGAAAAATAGAAGTTAGACAAAAGGAAGGAGTATTAAAAGAAAATTAAAACAACAAGAGTTTACACGTACTCGAGATAGAAGACGTTGGGACTCTTCGAAGAGGATAGACGCATCGCAGAGTCAGTGGCATCATCGACCCCAGTAAAACAATACCGAAATGGATCCTCTTCACTGGGGACTCCGCCTATGTCGGGGGTCCTTATAGACCGAGCGTCCCTTATGGTTTCCTCAGAGAAAGTAGGTAGAGAAAGCGAGTGACCTACTATCACAGTGTTGAGCGAGTTGCTCGGGGTGCTCTGTTCAGATTTAGAGGTTTCAAAACCGGCCTCATCCGGTATGTTTGTTACTGGTCAAGGGACAATCTCGACCTCAGGCAATTCGGGTACTTCGCCCGAATATTTCTTCGAAGCCTTCTTATCACGAGGCTGGGTCTCCACAACCGCCTCCGTCTTTAAGGGCAGGGCGGCCTCGGTGGTCTTCCTTATTTGAGTCACTAGCGCCGAGTCATCACCCTCGTCCTCCTCTTCTTCTTCTCTTAGTTGTTGGACCGACTCTACAGTTAAAGGGATAACATTCCCCCTGTATCTTCGAGCTGGAGCCTTTTTAGGTTTGGGGTCCTCGGATCCGAGACCCTCTTCCTCTTGTTATCTTTCCCCGGCTTCGGAACCCAGGACTTAGCCCCTTCCTCGCTGCTTGGAGTCCTCAAAACTTCAACTTTGTTCAGGCCTGCACAAAAAGAAAATGAGTAAGAAAAAGAAATATGACCAATACCTCGTAAATAAGGGAGAGAAACTCACCATAATTCTTTGCCTCCCATTTGCTTTTGCCAATTCGTGCCAACAGCGCTCAGTATAAAAGGAAGTCGAGTCCAACTTCGGAACCTATTCCTCGAGGTAAGGAACCGCTCGAGGCATCCTGGTAGCCGCTACATGATAAATGAAGATGTTAAATAAAGCAGAAACTAGGAACATGGAAACTAATGAGTAAAGTAATACTTACGCTTGGGGTTCCACTTCTCGGGGAATGATATTTTTTCCTTTGGGATGAGGTCATAGGTCCTTACCCAAACAAACTAACTCATCCACCCCCGATCCTTGTCCTTGTCAATACTCGAGAACAACGCCTTGGTCCCTCAACGTTGCATTTTGATCAACCCTCAAATGATTCGGGGGCGGTATAACTTGATGAGGTGGTCCAGCTGAACGGCAGCCCCTCAACTTTGCGGGAGAAGAATCGGAGCATGATCACGATGCACAAGAAAAACGGGTGAACTTGGCGGAGGGTCAGTTGGTACCTCTTACAGAAATCTATGATAACTGGTCGAGGGGACCCAACGTGAAAGGGTAAGTGTAAACACTTAGGAACCTTTCCACGTGGGTGGTAATGTTTTCTTCAGGAGAAGGGGTCTGTACAACTTCCCCCCCCCCCTAGTTTCAATCCCTCTTAACGTCCTCGAGATAACCCACTATTATCGAGCAGATATATCTCGATACGTGCTCACATCGGCCAAAGACCGATGGAGGGTTCTCGACTTTGAAGTCGGACATTAAAACACACGGGCCTGGAACATACTCACTAGGGAGAGGTTCTGCCGGCGTTTTATCACCAGCCATCCGTGAAGAAGAAGAGGAAGCTTTTTCCTTTTGTGGAACGGTTTTGGAAGTTTTTGTCATTATACGAGCAGAAGAAAGAGGAAAGTGTTGAGTTCTAGTGGCTTAAAACTAACAAAGAAGGCTTAAGGAGTGATGAAAAAGAAGAGATTGAGGGAGTTAAAGACTTGGAAGGATTGATGAAGATGAAAGCAAAAGTTTGATTCAACAAAAAAAGATAGATCTACGGTGACGGTTTGACGGGGCTAGTGGCCGACAGCCCACTGACGTGCATTAATGGTTTGGGGAACTGCACCGAAGGGACGTTTCAGTCACTTCCCTCACCTACGTCATGAGTATTACATCATTGTTTACCGATGTCATAAGAAAATCGAGGCTCAAATCATTTCTTATCATTAGATTCTAAGAAATGAGAGGATTATCTATATAGGGTAGAAATCAGAGTTCCCTGATTTCTCTATTTAATCGAGACTGGGACGTTTCATTGAGGAGCTGAGACGACGAGTCCGAAATCGAAGCCTCTTTCTAGATTGAGGTTGATATCAATCGAGGCCAGAAGAGAATGACTTCATGCAATATCGGGATAGCTTTATAACAGAAAAGGCGAGATATCCGCGATTGGTCAAGGATAGTGGCGTGAATCTAGGAACGGATCGAATCTATAGCGGTTAATCAGGTGTTTATATGATTTCCTTCTCTTATTAGAAGTACACCTCAATTAGGATTCATCTACTATATAAAGAGAAATTTCATTCATTTGTAGACATGATAACTCATGAAGAAAAATATACAATCGTTTCTTTCTTGCTATCTACTTTACTTACTGTTCATCTAAGTTATTCATCCTTCATTGCTCTTACACTACCACGTCGAGATCACTCCAATTTGAGGTCAAAGTTTAGCTTATACGTTGGTTTGGTTTATTTTGTTGTTCAATTCAGTTCATTTATCTTCTCGTTTATCAATTGGTATTTGGTGAAATCACATATCCTTAAAACCACAATATAAGTTTAATTGTTATCCGAATTTTAGGTTAAACAAAAATCCTTTTACCCAAAATTTATTCATGTTTAATGCTACTATTGATTCTTTTATCTCGATATTTTAATTTGTTGTGGTTCTTTTTGTGATGACCCAAAAGGTCATCCTAAGTAATTCTAGCTAAATCAGTGTTTTGAGGCCCCGAAAGCCTCCGTTAATCTCACCTCGATATCCGTGCGTAGCCCGGGCGTGTAGCCGGAAATTCTTTATGTTGAAATTTGATGAAAATGGAATTTTATGATAATTAAATGAATAAAGTTGACTTTGGTCAACATTTTTGGTAACGGACCCGGACTCGTGATTTGACGGTCCCTGAGGGTCCGTAGGAAAATATGGGACTTGGGCGTATGCCCGGAATCGAATTCCGAGGTCCCAAGCCCGAGAAATGAATTTCTAAAGAAAATTGTTTTCTGAAAATAATAAAGGATTTCTGAAAATGAATAATTAAGTTAAAATCGTGTTACCAGGCCAGTATTATGGTTCCGGAGCCCGAAACAGATTTATTATATTTTATTTGTCTTATCTGTGAAATTTGGTGTAAAACGGACTTGAAATGACGTGTTTCGGATAAAAATCGGAATAATTAAGCTTTATGAAGTTTTAAGAAAATTCTCAGAGTTTTGAGGTTTAATTCGATGAATTTGATGATATTTTGATGATTTAAATTCTTGAATTAGTCCGTAGGGTGATTTAGGAGTCGTGTGTATTTTTGGTTTTGAGACCCGAGGGCTCGGGTGAGTTTCGGGTAGCTAACGGAGTGTGAAAAGTGCTAAAAATCTGGTATTTTTGGTTCAAATCTGGTGCCTGGTAGTTTCCTCTATGCGACCGCATGGTCTATGGTGCGATCGCATAGTGTAATGTGAGAGGGGGGTACTGTGGCCCTATGCGATCGCATAGGGTGTAGGTGTGTTAAGGTGGGAGGCTGGGTAGTTATTCACTGCGAATGCACAGCTCTTCCGCGATCGCAGAAGTTTATGTCCAGGCTTCTCCGCGGTCGCAGTCGTTGTCATGCGATCGCACTTCACAGGATCCCTGACTCTATGCGATCGCACTCCCTTTTCCGTGATCGCATAGAGTTATTTCGCCCAGGTATAATTTTGAACCCAAAAACAGAATTCAATACGGGAATATCACATTTTCAGCCTTCTTCTTCTCCTCCCACCCCCATTGACGATCCTCAAGCTAATTTTCCTCCATAAACACTTGGGTAACTGATTCCAATTCCTTTTTCTTCCACTCTTCTTCCATAATCACTAGAAATCTAGGCCTAAAATCATAAAATCAAGTAAAAATTAGGGGTTTTGGATAGAGTTAGGTTTTTGGGAAATTTGGGTTCGGATCTTGAAATAAATTATATATTCTAACTCGTGGGGTTATGGGTGATCGGGTTTTGGTCCGAGGCTCGTGCTTGGACCAAGCGAGCCCGGGGTCGAATTTTGGTATTTTTGGAAGAATGATAGGAATTGCATATCTAGACTATGGGATTGTGTTATTGAGTTTTTATTNCCTAACTTTGGTGAGGGATTAGGTATTGTATGTTATGTGTTATGTGTTTATCATGTTCAATGTATAGGTGAGGTGACGAGTACCTATACATTGTGAGTCAAGCATGCCCGTGAGTCTATTTTTGATAAAATTCAGTTATTTCTTCAATGTTCATCATACTATGTAATGGCCTCTATTTGAGAAGTTGATTGTGGTTGATGTACTGGTTAGATTATGAAATGTTGGTTCAATTGAGGATCCAAGCATACAGTATGTATATATTGAGTTGTTTGGTTATAGCTGAAACCCTTGACGGGCATTTATTGAGATATTGACTGATATTTCCCTTGCCGGGTGATTTGAACTGTATTTGTCCACTATGTTGCATTCCTTACCATACACATTGTCTTGCATTGGTGAGGAAGAGTGTAAAGCACGAAGGGTGATGTCGTGCCATATTTTTACATTGATTACATCATGTCATGCTTAGTAAGGAAGAGAGTAAAAGCGCGAATGGTGATGCCGTGCCATGTTTACTTTTATTGAAAGCACGAAGGATAATGTCGTGCCATGATTACATTTATTACAACATACATTGCATTGGTGAGGAAGAGAGTAAAAGAACGAAGGGTGATGTCGTACCATGTTTATATTTATTGAAAGAACGAAGGTTAATGTCGTGCCATGATTACATTGATTACAACATACATTGCATTGGTGAGGAAGAGAGTAAAAGCACGAAGGGTGATGTCGTGCCATTGTTACCATTCAGACATGTCATTCATACCTTATCAGTTTTCGGTAAATTGTTTATTTTCTTACTTGATGTTAATTAACTGCTCTATCTTATTGTTTTTCCCTTTATTTGCTCTCGTTCCCCGTATATGACCGTTATTCTTACTTGCTTTGTTATCTGTATTTTGTGTTGTAGAATAGGACAGGTGAACGTTATTTGCTAAGTCTAGCCTCGTCACTACTTCGGCCGAGGTTAAGCTCCATACTTACTCAGTACATGGGGTCCGTTGTACTGATACTACACTGCACTTTTCTATGTTGTGCAGATCCCGCTTCCGAACCCCGTGGACCGCTTTGAGGGAGTCATCTTCAGTCCACATCGAGCTTCAAGGTATACCACTAGCGTTCGTGGGCCCTGGAGTCTCTCCTACTATTAGCATCTTATTGTCTTATTTCTCCTTCCGTTCTAAAGACAATATTGTATTTCCTTTCAGACTTGTATTTAGTATTCTTATAGACAGTCTGTGAGGTTGTGACAACCCGGTTTTGGGATTTTACGATGTTGTTATCTTTATCATTTCATTATGCATTTTTCGGAGTATTATTACATTTCTGCTGTAAAACTTTTGAAGTGGTTCTGGTTATTTCAGTAAATGTTTGAAAGAAAATTGCTTTATTACTGCCAAGTTGTTTTAAAAATATCAAGGTGTGGTGTACGTTGGCTTGTCTAGCAGGTTCAACGTTAAACGCAGTCACGGCATAAAAGGTGGGATTTCGGGTAGTGACACTTTTGTTATTAAGTTAAAGCAAAAACAATGATTTTAGATGATTAACTAAATAATCTCAATGTCAATATATATATAAAAGCGGCATAAAAAGTGTCACAAAAGATCCACTTTTTTTTTTTCGGGTTCCTAATTGACAAACTTCATGAACATACTTAACCGGCCTATTCTATAGTATATGAAACTTGAATCTTTAAAGAACTTACATCTTTAGTATGGTAAATGAATAACGAAGGTTTAAGGGTGCGTTTGGTACGAAAAAAGATATTTTTCAGAAAATATTTTTCCTATTAAAAGAAGAGAAACTATTTTTCAAAATTTCTTTATAACCTTTCTCACTCTATTTCTCATTTCTGCCAACCCCCACCTACACAACCACAATCCCAGCCCCATCTACCCACGCTACCCCTCACTCACACTCCAGTTAAATAAGAATATTATTAATAGTACTTTTTTTCATGTTATATATTAAAAAAAATTTCTTTTTAACAAAAAAGTACTTTTTTCGTGATGTAAAAAAATTATCATCTTTTATTTCAATAAAAAAAGTATTTTTTTTCTTATGACGTAAAAAAGTAAATTTTTTTCATTTCAACAAAATGAGTATTTTCTTTTCTTGATGTAGAAAAAATATTTTCTTTTATTTAAATAATATGAATACTTTATTTTTATGTTGTAGAAAGAATACTTTCTCTTTCAACCAAAAAAAGAGTATTTTCATTTTCGTTATTGAGCACAAATTTCGACGTCGTTTTTGCATTTAAAAAAAAAAGTAATTTCGGCACATTTTTTCCTAGGGTTTATGTGAATTTTGAGAAGAATAATTAAATTCTTGAAAAAAATAGAGTACTCAAAACGTTGGGTATTTGGAGGGGAGGGGGAGGGGGGGAGGGCAAGCAAAACATGGGTACTTGGGGAGGAGGGAGGGGGAGAGAAGAGTAGCATAAAAAAATATTTTTTCGCAAAAATATTTTCTACTCTCTAACAAAATATTAGAAAGTATTTACCGGAAATAAAAATTTCTTCACCAACCAAACAAGAAAAAATAAGTGATAAACCACTCATTTTTCTTAAAATTATTTTATAAGAAAATATTTTTCATGAAAAGTATTTTCTTTCGTACTAAACACCTCCTAAATCACCTTTTGAAATCCTGGACTAGTGTCATGACACTGCTCTTGATTTTTTAGGTTGACTAGATGGGTCGAAGTCAATTAACTCTTCAGTCTTAACATTACAAAGATGCACCAGTTTATCATTAGACTAGGTTAGTTTACGTGTGTTGCACGTGTGGTTAGCGTCAATCAGTAAAATATATGTATATGAAAAACATGTAAATCAAGTTATCAAATGTTAAATTTTAAAATGTCTACATTAAGTTAATATTTTAAAATAAGTAACTTTGTATAGAGAAAAGTATAAAGAGTTGTCATTTATTTGAACGAATGCCAGAAAGAAAATTAATTAATGGCAACTAACTTAGAATTCTTTATTATTATTTTTAACATTTGCATTTTTAACAGTTTGACTCTTACTACTATATTATAATCTATTTTATTACAACTTTCGAAAATAATGAGTTGGATTTTTCGCAAATTAGTTAAATCAAAGACTTTTTTGGTTAATTAGGATTGTTCCTAACGTTAAAAGATTTTTTTGTTGTTGATTCAAATCTTAATAATAGTTCACCCAAAGTTTTAAATGTTTAAGGTAATTATAATTTTATCCAATAAGAATTTTACGTTCAATATAATTAAAAAATCGTTCAGGGAACGCGCATCACGCGTGTATCCTATCTCAATGAGTGTTTGAGTTACGAATTTAAAGTATACGTTCCCGACAATAGTCATTAATATTGATATTGTACATATAACTAACTCAATTAAGAAAAAAACGCCCCATAGAAATCCTCAATCATCAATTAATAATTCAACTTAAATATTATGCCACTTTTTTAATAAATAAAGTTTGCATGCTTCCTTTCAGTTTCAGTAGTACACATAGTCATTGAAAACATAAATAGTGGATATATAGCAAACAACTAATAATCCGTGAATTTTATATGAACACAAAATCAAAGTGCCCTGAAAATGAGAAAAGACATTCAAAAAGAATACTAAAGTAGCTAGTAACATACATCGGAGATGACTCAGAATTATATTGGAAAGAGTATATTTAGTTCGATATAACATTATTCTAGTGGAATTAGTATTTAATTAATTCTAATATTGATTGACTTCATTTGTCGTTATATTTGAAAATAATTAATTTTGTTATCAATTCTAAAATTTATTTTAGAAGGTAAAATGATCGATACACATTTCGATTGGAGAACACATCTTTCTTCTTAATTTGAAGGGCATGTCTTTGGAAAAAATCTTGCGAAAATTGTATGTAATTCATGTAACATGATATTGAATCTAAAACGATTGATATATCTATTTTTGGTAATTAAATTTCGATATTTATTATTATTTTTTTTATGATTCTTCAAAAGGCCATCAATGAAATTAATTACATTCTTTTTTAGATATTTGGAATAAAGAGGGTCGTCATATAGTTTAAAAGAAAATGGTTCACATGTACAAAAATTGAGCACACATATATATTATATTAATTTGAAGGGCATATCCTTTGGGGTAAGCTTACAAATATTGTAGTCATTTCTGTGACATAATATTAAATCTAACATGATCAAAATTGTTATATATTTTTATTATAATTCTTCAAAAGTCATCAAATTAACACTAATTAAAAAAAATTATATCTTTCTTTTAGTGCTAGTGGAATGAAGGACTAGGCCATATAGTTTATAAGAAAAAAATGAATAATTAAGTAACAATGTGAGGTCTAAAACTAACTAATACTGAAAGTATGTTTTGTATACAAAAAAACTATAAAGGGCCATTTAATTGGAATAGATGAAAAATAAAATATAATAATCAATGTCAACTTATTTTGAGTACTTATTATTTCATTATTATTTCTTCTATTTTGAATTATAACCAAGTTAATTTTTAATACTATATTATAATTAATTCGACTTTATTTTCTAATTTCTTTTATCATCGATGGTCTTTTTTTATTGAAATATATCTATTTAAGCCAAGATTTTTGTCAACCTGAAGATAGTTTTACTTGTATAATGAATTCGAAAAATAATGAAATTAATTTATTTTTTTGCTAAATAGCTATTCTAAATACTTAATTATTTATTTTCAACAATAAAAGATATAAATTATATTTTATTATTCTAAAATCTTAATATTAGCTCATACTAGATTTTAAATATTTGATATAATTATATTTTATTAATTAAAAACCTTTTGTCCAATTGTAAGAAAATCAAATGAGTGGGAAACAATTTTGTATATTTTAAAGTATTTTAGTATATAAAAAGTGTTTTACCTAATTTTTGAAGTTCTAAATATTACATTTTTCTATGTAATCCAAATAAGGAAGAATGTAATATACATAATTTAGTTGATTTTGTAGTCCTAAGTATTAGAAAAATAATTAAATAAGTATTAGGAAAATAATTTATCAGGACTTGCATTTGGTGTTTATTGACCTTGAGAAAGCGTACGATAAAGTCCCGAGAGAGGTCATGTGGAGGTATTTGGAGGCTAGTGGTGTTCCGGTAATGTATATTAGGGTGATTAAAGATATGTATGATGATGCTAAGACTCGGGTGAGGACTGTGGGTGGTGACTCGGAGCATTTCCCTGTGGTGATGGGGTTGCACCAGGGATCGACTCTTAGCCCGTTTTTATTTGCCTTAGCGATGGATGTATTGTCGCGACACACCCAAGTGGAAGTGACTTTGTGCATGATATTTGCCGATGATATAGTGTTGATTGACGAGACGCGAAGCGAAGTTAACACGAGGTTGGAGATCTGGAGACAAACCTTGGAGTCTAAAGGTTTCAAATTGAGTAGAACGAGAACAGAATACTTGGAGTGCAAATTCGGTGACAGGACCCATGAAGCAGATGTATAGGTAAAGCTTGATGCTCAAGTTATCCCCAAGAGAGCGAGTTTAAAGTATCTCGGGTCTATTATCCAAGGTAACGAGGAGATTAACGAAGATGTCGCACATAGCATCGGAGCGATATGGATGAAGTGGAGGCTTGCTTCCGGTGTTTTATGTGATAAGAACGTGCCGCCAAGACTCAAGGTCAAGTTTTATATAGTGGTGGTCCGACCGACTATGTTGTATAGGGGCAGAGTGTTGGCCAGTCAAGAACTCCCACGTCCAGAAGATGAAAGTAACAGAGATGAGGATGTTGAGATGGATGTGTGGGTGTACCAGGAGAGATAAGATTAAGAATGAAGTTATGAGAGACAGAGTAGAAGTAGCCTCCGTGGAGGACAAGATGCGGGAGTCGAGGCTGAGATTGTTAGGACAAGTTAAGAGAAGAAGCATTGATACCCCTGTTAGGAGGTGTGAGAGGTTGGCCATGGCGAGTTTGAGAAGAGGTCGAGGTAGGCCTAAGAAGTACTGGGGAGAGGTGATTAGACAAGGCATGTCGCTGCTTCAGCTTACTAAGGACATGACCCTTGATAGGAGGGTGTGGAGGTCGAGGATTAAGGTTGAAGATTAGTGGGTAGTTTTTAGTTGCTCACCGATAGTATTAGGAACACGCGTGTCCCTTCATATTCTTAGATTTTTATTACGTTATGTGGTTTTGTTCACCGCATGTATTGTATTCCTTGTTGCTAGTATTTGGTACTACTTATCCTTTATCTCTCCCTTTTTCTTTTCTCTTCCCTCTTTATTCCTTTATTTCTTTCCACTTCTTCTTATTACCTTTCCTGGAGTCGAGAGTCTATTGGAAACAGCCTCTCTACCTGTTAGGTAGGGGTAAGGTCTGCGTACAGACTACTCTCCCTAAACCCCACCTGGTGGGATCATACTGGGTTTGTTGTTATTGTTGTTGTTGTTATTCCTACATATAAGAAAAATAATAAATGAGTATTCCTACATATTAGAAAAATAACTAAATTATTATTTTATCCAATGTAAACTCTATTTTTAAAGGGTAAAAATTGAACGATATTTCGCTAAGAGCCTTCGTATTTTTAATATAACTAGTTTCTGGGCACGCGCATTGCACGTGTATCCCATATCAATGAGTATAAAAATTCTAACATAACAATTAAACAAAAAAAGTGAAAGTTTTGAAAATGATGAATGTCAATCATATTCAATAAAGTTATCATTCCCTTCCCACATAAATCATCTGATGTCTTACTGTAATTTTTTACACTTTGTACTTACTTTTGAAGCTCAAGAAGATATTTGCTTAGTAGCGCACAAAAAGTAGATGTGTTGATTTGTATTCACATTATGCATAAAAGTGATTCATTCATTCAATGACCTTTACATTATACTAAGGAAACAACTGGTAAAGAAAGCTTGAGCATTGCAAGCTCGCATAGTTCTAAGGAGATAGACTGCTATCTCTAAAACCAGGAATATCTCAGTTATAACAACATGAAACAGTATCTTCAAACTTCTTTATAGATAAAATGTCAATTCCGATAAACAAATTCCTTAGTCCAAATTGTCCACAAATTGTAGGCAACTATGTTCGAGAGCTCGTCTGAAGTTTGATAGACCAACTACCAAGTCTCCCACCCTTAATTTGTTTGCTTCATAAGTCTTGTTCATCAGTACACATATATAGATGAAGATTGAAGAGATGAGCAAAGCTTCACTGATCATATACATCAATTGTTGTCTCCTCTCCTCATTTTCGATGATCCTTCCATCAAAGCTAAGTATTATGACCATCACTCCCTTAATTTACAATCTAGTTCGCTCTCTTAAAGTCTATTTTTCTAGCTTTATGAGATGCAAAATCTATGCTTTTCGATAGTGAAAGCTTTTCTTGTGTCATCCCTCTATTGTTTTGTTTGATTTCTTGGAGATATTTTAATCATCCTTGTTAAATCCACAAATAATATATGAGCTTTCTTTTCTATATTTTTAATTCTTTTGTTTCCCAGTGTAAAAGGAACTAAGAAACAGTGAATAAAAATGATGATGGCAGCAACTATTGATAATAAATAAATAGTTATAAATGGGGCCTCAAAAGATCGAGGCCTACAGCAGTTGCTTCTGCTGCTTGGCCCTTCAACCTTCAACCAGCACTGCGGGGAACGCATTCACTTCAATCCTTTAGTGTCTAAACGTCGAGTGACAACGTGAGGACAAGGAACAGAGAAGCAGTATATGGAGACTCATCATGATTATATGAGAACGATCGAAGAATTGCAGCCTGAAGTGTAACACCTTATGGATGTTGAAAATTATCTCAATGATGAATTGAAGTTCAATGTAACTGATAGGCTCATCCTATTGTGCTTAGTGACGTATGAATACACATAGGATCTCCAATTTTTTAAGACCGATTAGGTATCTATATAAGTGTCTTTTAGAATTCTAAGCGTCCAAAACTGAAATGTTCTTAATGCTAGCTGTTTTTACTTATTGTGCGTAGAAGAAGATAAAGAATTAGTCTTTTTATCATCCTTTTAATTGTATTATTACTAATAACCAAACGTTTATTATTGTGGGAACTAAACTGAAATAAACAAAGAGGTAAATAAATCATCTGTTTTGTCTTTAACTAACCAATAAATAGTTGTTATTACTATAAATGATGAAAGAAACAAAAATAAATGCTGAAATAACTACAGGTAAGAAAATTTACACACCTAATAAGCTGCAATAACTATGGGTAAATGAAACAAATTCTCCATATTCACACGGTTCAATGTTACAAATTAGAATCATTTAATGCAAGGTTTTTTTTCTTTAAGGACAAAATGGTCATTCAGATTTTAAAGGGCATTTAGTAAACTAACTTCACCTAAAAGTGTTCATGCTTATAATATAACTAGTCTTAGGGTACGCGTGTTGCACGTGTACCCATATTATGATCAAAATCTTTATAAAAATCAGATAAACCCTTCAAGCTCCGTTCGGATATATATATATATAGTAGTCTTAGGGTGTGCACGTTGCGCGTATACCCATATTATGATCAAAAGATTTATAAAAATAAGATAAACCCTTCAAGCTCCGTTCGGCTCAAAATCCTGTCAAGGATTATTCAATAAGAATTATTTCTTCTCTGCTTTATTTTTATTATATTATCTGTCATTGAATTTATTTTCCACTTCTCTATCACGTTGTATTAACAAACGTTATGTAACGACCCGACCGGTCATTTTACGTTCTAGAATCCTGTTCCCCTAAATAAGACTTCCCGTAGTTGCTTTTAATAATTTATGACTTGTGGGAATTGGTGGTTCGGGATTTGGAAGAGTTTGGAATGGTATAGGAACACTTGGTTCCTTAAGGTTGGTTTTTAAGGCTAAGTTTGACTTCGGTCAACATTTTGAGTAAACGACCTCGGAATCGAATTTCGACGGTTCCGATAGCTTCGTATGATGATTTCGGACTTCGGCGTATGTTCGGAACAGGTTTTGGATGAACAGGGAGCGTTTCGACGCCAAATAGTAAAATATGATTCCTTACGTTCAAATATTAAGGTTTGGAACTTGTTTTTGTGTTATCGAGGTCCGAACGGAATTCCGAGATCGGGAATATTTTCGTTATGTCAATTATGACTTGCTTACAAAATTTGGTGTCATTCCGAGTAGTATAGGTAGGTTCGGCGCATTGAAAGCGAATTCTAGAACTTGAAGTTCAAAGTTTGATTCAATTTGGTTTTGGGGTCGGATTCTTAGTTTCGTTGTTGTTTTTCACGTTCTAAAAATTTAAGCGAGTATGTATCACGAATACAGACTTTTTAGTGCCTTTGGATGGGGTCCCGAGCGGCTCGGGTGAGTTTCAGACCCCTCAAAGCTAGATACAAAACACCAGATTTTCTGTATCTGGTTTTCTTCTATGCGTTCGCGGTTGTACTGTCGCGTTCGCATAGAAGGATCTGGGCATGGGTTAAAAGTACCCTATGCGTTCGCATAGGTGCTCCGCGTTCGCATAGGGTAAAGAGATGGGCCAACCCAGCTTAGCCCTTACTCAGTGTGTTCACACCCTCCCAGTCGCGTTCGCGTAGGTCTAGTCAGGCTAGCCTCCGCATTGGCGAGCACCCCTCCGCGTTCGCATAGAAGGCCTCAGAAGACCTGGCCATTTGTTCATCGCGAATGCACTGCCCCTGCTGCGTTCGTATATAAGGGGCAGCTGGGCAGTGACTTTTAAAAACGGGACTTAGTCTAATTTTTGACATTCTTCTTCTTCCTTGGGAGATTTCTAGAGCATTTCAAAGGGGATAATCGACCTAGCTACGGTAAGGTAAGTGATTCCTACTCCAAATTTAGTTTAATACTTGAATTTTTAAGTAGATTAACCCATTAATTAGTAAGAAATCATGGGTTAGAGTAAAAACCTAGGTTTTATGGAAAATGAGAGAATCTCCAAGAAATTTGCCATGTAATCATACAAAAACTATATATTATTGATCCTTAGGCTATGGGTGAGTGTTTCCTTCGAAAATTTCCGGAATCCGAGCATGTGGTCTTGGGGTGTATATTGGGATTTTTCAAAGTGAGATGAAACAACTAATTAAATAGGGGAATTTCATACTTTTGAGTATAAATTAACTTATTTATGCAATATTTGACTAGTTTTGAGTCCTTGGGAAACGAGTTTGGAGTTTCGGGCGCATTCTTGACCCGGAAAGTAGGCTCGACGCGAGATGAGTCTCATTTCTAACTTTGTAAGATGGAATTATCCCCATAGGTGATTATAAATAATTGCATGTCTTTATTTGTGGGGGCTACGCACGCACGAAGTAACGAGAGTCTGTGCATAGCTACTATTATGCCTTGTCGGGTAGTTTAGGATTCACAAGCATGCTTTATGTATAGTATTTATGATCTTGCATGTGGTCTAGGTAGTCTAATATCCTTGAATTTCTCATATGAAGGCCTAGGAGGTTATATTTCGAAGTTGACATTATTGAATCCTTTCCTGCTAAGTATGATCCCTGATAAATTATCCGAAATTCCTGTTAATTATGTATATGTATACAGGAGCCCGTGTCGCATGTATGATTCGCGAGCGGGGTAGCCCTAGCATTATGTTAACCGCATCGCATGTTCGATTCGCGAGCGGGGCAGATAGATGCATCTATGATTCGAGCCGTTCGACCATTCGGCAGTGCACATTTACTTTTCACGGCGTATAGGCCATACATTCACTGCATGTTATGTGTTTGATGATTGATGGGAAGCCCTGTAATTGTATCTGTTGTTTTTATGAAAAAGGGAGGGTTAAGTAGCTTGTATGACATGGAAGTTGATACGTAAAGGTACTAGAGAACGTTATTCGATGCTCCTTTCCTTACTATTGTTCATTACTGCTATTTCTGTTTAGTCTGTATTTATTGTATATTGTTTGGCCCTAGTCAGTATCACGTCAACCTCTCGTCACTACTTCTTCAAGGTTAGGCGGGATACTCACTGGGTACCTATTTGTTAATGTACTCATGCTACGCTTCTGTACTTAATTGTACAAGTTATAAGGCCGGTGCATCTGGTTATCATGTCGGGGCTCGACCCTGAGTTATATCTGGACTTGACTTCACGGTGAGCTTCTTCCCTTGGCGATTCTCAGCAGCACTATGGAGCCCTCTTTTGTTTATTCATGTCTACTTCTTTCAGCCAGTAGTACAGTTTATTTCATCTTTTGCATACTCTACTAGTACGCATGTCAACTTGTGACACTAGTTCCTGGCACATACGTAGTAGACATTATATCTTTTTGGGTTGTATATATTGGTTTATGATCCTTTATGTCTTAAACTTGAATTGGGTAAGTGTTGCAAATTAAGTGAAATTCTCTAGTAAGTTAATGGTTGGCTTGCCCGACTATGGTGTTGGGCGCCATCACGACCTGAATTAAGATTTGGGTTGTGACAAGTTATATCTTTCGGATTGAGGCGGTTGCTTGTGGCCCGTCATATAAAATTATTGCTTTGACCTTGAAAATTATTTTTTGGATTAAACAATTGGAAGCTTAAAAGTATTGTTGAACACTTAAACTTAAAACATCTTGGAGAAAGAATGTGAGTAAGAATATTAAAGAGAAAGACGAAAAATATATAAGGGTTTTTGAAATATGAAGAGATTGAGAAAAAGAAAGATTGACTTGAACAAGTTAAGATAGGGAGAGTAAAATTTNGGAGTTTCTTTTGCTTATTTCCGGTCTACTTCTTTCAGACAGTGGGACTGTATATTATACCTTTTGTACATTCTGTTAGTATGCCCGTAGGACTTGTGACACTAGTTCCTGGTACACACGTAGTAGTTATTATGGATTATGGTCTGTATATATATTGGCTCACGCCTACGTATGTTTGCTTTTGGATAAAAACTGGTTAATTACCCTTTTCGGTTAATGTTTTAATCATTAAAACTTGGTATATGTTGAGATGTTTAATCAAAAAGAAGAAAAACTTAGTAAATTGAGTGTTGGCTTGCCTGGCTCCGCTGTTGGACGCCATCACAACCTGAGTTATGATTTTGGGTCGTGAAACTTCTTTTCTTATAGAATTAATTAACATTCATATTTTCGGGAGGTTGACTATTTCATTTAGTGTAAATTCTATATCAAGATTTTTTTAATAATATTTATCTGATTTTTATAAATATTTTGATCATAATATGAGTACACGCGTATATATATATATATATATATATATATATATATATACGCGTGTACTCATATTATGATCAAAATATTTATAAAAATCAGATAAATATTATTAAAAAAATCTTGATATAGAATTTACACTAAATGAAATAGTCAACCTCCCGAAAATATGAATGTTAATTAATTCTATAAGAAAAGAAGTTTCACGACCCAAAATCATAACTCAGGTTGTGATGGCGTCCAACAGCGGAGCCAGGCAAGCCAACACTCAATTTACTAAGTTTTTCTTCTTTTTGATTAAACATCTCAACATATACCAAGTTTTAATGATTAAAACATTAACCGAAAAGGGTAATTAACCAGTTTTTATCCAAAAGCAAACATACGTAGGCGTGAGCCAATATATATACAGACCATAATCCATAATAACTACTACGTGTGTACCAGGAACTAGTGTCACAAGTCCTACGGGCATACTAACAGAATGTACAAAAGGTATAATATACAGTCCCACTGTCTGAAAGAAGTAGACCGGAAATAAGCAAAAGAAACTCCATAGTGCTGCCGAGGATCGTCAGGAGAAGCAGCTCACCGTGAAGTTAGGTCCACTATAATCAGAATCTAGCTTCGGTCTGCTAACCAGAAGCACCAGCCTCAGAACCTGTACAATTAAGTACAGAAGCGTAGCATGAGTACATAAACAAATATGTACCAGTGAGTATCCCGCCTAATCTCGAAAAGGTAGTGACGAGAGGTCGACATGACACTCACTAAGGTCCAACAATATAATTTAACAGAATATGATGAAAGCAGTAGGCATATGAAGGTAGTAAAGCAGCAAATATTAAAGGCACTGAAATTTAAATAAATTCTGGAAGTAAATAACAATTACTACTTCCTTTTTCCCCCCAAAAATCTATCAAATCAATATCCACGAAATCACTAACAACTTATCATGTGCATACGGGATAAGGACAATCGACCTGAGCCATAAAGTAAAAATGATCATATTTGTGCACTGCCGAGGGTCGAACGGCCCGAACCAAAAGTGCATTTTTCTATCTCGCTGTGGCGTACGGCTCGCTCCCATGAGAGTGGGGGAAATCACACTCCGCTTGCGGAATGTAAATTGCAAAGCGATCACATGCACACACAATATTCCTTTAAAAATTACTTTCCATATGAAATTCCTTTAAACTTATCAATTTCCATAAACCTCAGGAAAACAATACTACATATAACATGAATTCATAACATATAATTCATACGAGAAAGAATCACAAGGCATGATGTGGGCCTAACTACCCAGACATAATAATAATAGTTGTTACGTACGGACTCTCGTCACTTGGTACAAACGTAGCCCCCACAACATCAACACATAGCATTTAGATCACCTATGGGGACAATTCCCTCTTACAAAGTTAGAAAGGAGACTCACCTCGTGTCGAATCTACTCCCCGGGTCAAGAATGCGCCCGAAACTCAGAATTCGTCTCCCAAGGACTCGAAACTAATCAAACGTTATGAAAATATATCAAATTATACTCAAAGCATGGAATTCTTCTACTCATTTAGTCAGTTCATCATTCTTGAAGAAATCCCAAAATTCACCCACAGGCCCGCACGCTCGGATTCTGAAAATTCTCTAAGGAAACACTCACCCATAACCTAAGGATCGTTAATATATGATTTTTGTATGATTTCATAGCCAATTCACGGGTAATTCCCTAAATTCTCAAAAGTCCTAGGTTACTACAAAATTCCTTGATTTTCCATTAATTAGGTAGTTAATTTAACTAGTAATTCAAGTATTAAACTAACACTAGGGTAGAATTTACTTACCTCTTAGTAGCTATGTCGTGGAGCAGTTTTCCCAAGCTCTCAAGGTCTCTAATAGTGGAAGCAATGAGGACAAATGGACATTTCCCGTGTTTTAAAAGAACACACTGCCTACAGTGGTTCCGCACCTGTGGTCTCGCACCTGCGGAAGTGGACAAGAGGGCCTGGGCTCACACCAGCGGTCAGGAGTCCGCACCAGCGGATCCGAACCTGCGGGAAAAGGCCTGCACCTGCGAGAATTGGGCAGCCCACCTGGGGGTCGCACCTGCGAGGCTGGGACCGCAGGAGCGGTCCCGCACCTGCGACAGGGCAACCGCACCTGCGGTCACACCAGATCAGGTGCACCAGCAACTGTTGCAGGTGGTTTTTTCCTCGTTTGGTGCCCGAGAGGCACCTAGGCCCACCCGGGGGTCCAAATATACCAACAAGTCCCAAATCATAATACGAACTTGCTCGAGCCTTCGGAACACTCAGAACAATGCTAAACTCAAAATCACACCTCAAAACCTCTAGCATCAAAACTTAAGAACTTCAAGTTATTGAATCCAATATAAAGGCGCCGAACCGACCTATACTACTCGGAATGAGACCAAATTTTGCAGGCAAGTCGTAAATGACATGACGGAACTATTCCGGTCTCAGAATTCCGTTCGTACCTCGACAACACAAAAACACATCCCAAACCATGATATGAACTTAAGGAAATTTTTATTTCGATATTGGGCGCTGAAACGCTTCTGGGTCATCCAAAACCCATTCCGAACATACGCCCAAGTCTAAAATCATCATACGAAGCTCCCAAAACTGTCGGAACTCGATTCCGAGGTCATTTACTCAAAATGTTGACCGAAGTCAAACTTGGCCAAAAAGGCCAACCTTAAGGAAGTTAGTGTTCCTACCACTCTAAACACTTCCGAATCACGAACCACCCGTCCCCGCAAGTCATAAGTCACGATAAGCCGCTATGGGAAGTTTTATTTAGGGAAACGGGGTCCAATATTGCAAAACGACCGACCGAGTCGTTACATTCTCCACCTCTTAAACAAACGTTCGTCCTCAAACGAGTCCAGAATCATACCTAAAGTGCTGAATAAGTGTGGATATATGCTCCGCATGTCCTCCTCGGACTCCCAGGTCGCCTCCTCGATTGGTTGGCCCCTCCACTGGACCTTTACGGCAGAAACTCTCTTGGATCTCAACTAGCGATCATGTCTATCAATAATGGCAACTGGATCCTTCTCGTAGCCCAACCTCTCATCCAACTGAATAGCGTTGAAATCAACCACGTGAGAGAAGTCGCGTGGTACCTCCGGAGCATGGATACATGAAAGACCGGATGAACTCCTGATAAGTGGGGAGGTAAAGCAAGCTCATAAGCAACCTCTCCAACTCGCCTCAACACCTCGAAAGGCCCTATAAACCGTGGGCTCAGCTTTCCCTTCTTCCCGAACCTCATAATACCTTTCATCGGCAAGACCTTCAACAGAACCTTATCTCCCTCAATAAATGATACATCACGCGCCTTCTGATATGCGTAACTCTTCTGTCTGGACCGTGCTGTGCAGAGCCTTTCCTGAATCAACTTTACCATCTCTAAAGCACCCTTCACCAGGTCGGTGCCATATAACTTAGCCTTGCCAGGCTCAAACCACCCAAGAAGAGAATGACATTGCCGACCATACAAAGCCTCAAATGGATCCATCTCGATGCTAGTTTGATGACTATTATTGTAAGCAAACTCGGCCAAAGGCAAGAACTGGTCCCACTGACCTCCAAAGTCAATCACACATGCCATGAGCATGTCCTCCAATATCTGAATTGTACGCTCCGACTGACCATTAGTCTGAGGGTAAAATGTTGGGGCATTAGTCAAGCCAAAGGACATCACCAGAAACTCATAATGGCCATATCTCGTACGAAAAGCAGTCTTCGGAACATCTGAGGCCCGAATCTTCAACTGATGATATCCCGATCTCAAATCAATCTTAGAAAACACTCGAGCACCCTGCAACTGGTCAAACAAATCCTCGATGTGCGGCAAAGGATACTTGTTCTTAATGGTAACCTTGTTCAACTGGCGGTAATCAATACATATCCGCATAGACCCATCCTTCTTCTTCACGAATAGAACTGGAGCGCCCCGCGGCGATACACTTGGACTGATAAACCCCTTAGCCAATAACTCCTCAAGCTTCTCCTTCAACTTCTTCGGAGCCATACGGTACGGAGGAATAGATATAGGCTGGGTGCCTGGAGTTACATCAATACAGAAATTAATATCACGATCTGGAGGCATGCTCGGAAGGTCTGAAGGAAATACATCAGCAAACTCTCGAACAACTGGCACTGAATCAATCTTTGGAGACTCGGCGGTGGTGTCCCGCACATAAGCAAGATAGGCCAAACAACACTTCTCGACCTTGTGTCGAGCCTTCAAGAAGGAAATAACCCGGCCGGCTTCATTAACTGAGGAACCCCTCCACTCCATCCTAGGCGACTCAGGCATGGCTAAAGTAATTGTCCTGGCATGCCAATCTAGCACGGCATGATAAGAAGATAGCCAATCCATGCCTAAAATAACCTCGAAATCAACCATATCGAGCAATATAAGGTCCGCTCTAGTCTCGAATCCACATAATGTAACCACACAGTATCGGTAAACCCAGTCTACCACCACATAATCGTCCACAGGAGTGGACACATATATAGGGGAACCCAAGTACTCGCGAGGAACATCCAGAAAATGAGCAAATAATGCTAAAACATACGAATTGGTGGATCCTGGATCAAATAATATTGAAGCCTCTCTACCACATACTGAGATAATACATGTGATCACGGCGTCTGAGGCCACTGCATCTAATCTGACCGGTATAGCATAGAATCTGGCTAGAGCACCGGAAGACTGAGCCCTACCAGAGTGAACATGAGCTGGCTGACCTCCCCCTGACTGGCCTCCACCTCTAGGACGACCCCTGCCGACCTGTCCTCCACCTCTAGGTGGCCGGACTGCTGGTGCTTGACCCATAGGCTGACAACCCTGTTGCACTACTTTGCCCCGAAGCCTGGGACAATGCCTTTGCATATGACCTAGATCGCCACACTCATAGCAACCTCTAGGTACCATAGCTTGTTTCCCCAAAGAAGAACCCTGCATGGTCGGAGAGCGATGTGAACCCTCTGGCATAGCACTAAAGTAGGGGCTGGAGGATCTCGGATGACTGGAATAACCACTGGGTGAACTCTGAATGGCTGGAGGGCGGTAGGAACGCTCTGGCATGGCGCTGAAATGATCCCTCACTGGAACACCTCGTGAAGGTGGCGGAGGTGCTGAATATGAAGGCCTACTAGGCTGACCACTACCAACTGACCTCTGCCCCTAGCTGGGGCACCTTGAAATCTCCTGAGAAACTAGCCCTCTTGTCATGCAGCCCCTGCTCCACCTCTAGGACGACCCCTGACTGGCCTCCACCTTTAGAACGACCCCTGCCGACCTGTCCTCCACCTCTAGGTGGCCGGACTGCTGGTGTTGGACCCATAGGCTGATAACCCTGTTGCACTACTTTGCCCCAAAGCCTGGGACAATGCCTCTGCATATGACCTAGATCGCCACACTCATAGCAACCTCTAGGTACCATAGCTTGTTGCCCCAAAGAAGAACCCTGAATGGTCGAAGAGCGATGTGAACCCTATGGCATAGCACTAAAGTAGGGGCTGGAGGATCTCGGATGACTGGAATAACCACTTGGTGAACTCTGAATGGCTGGAGGGCGGTAGGAACGCTCTGGCATGGCGCTGAAATGATCCCTCACTGGAACACCTCGTGAATGTGGTGGAGGTGTTGAATATGAAGGCCTACTAGGCTGACCACTACCAACTGACCTCTGCCCCTAGCTGGGGCACCTTGAAATCTCCTGAGAAACTAGCCCTCTTGTCATGCAGCCCCTGCTCCCTGCTCCTCGATTGATACCCCTCGATCCTGCGAGCAATCTCTACCACGAGCTGATAAGGAGTACCCATCTCCATCTCTCGGGCCATGGTGGCCCTAATACCTGGATGTAATCCAGCCACAAACCTCTACACTCTCTCGGCATCAGTAAGTAGTATCATGAGTGCATGGCGTGACAGCTCTGAAAATCTAGCCTCATAATATGTCACTAACATCTATCCCTGCTCCAGCTGCTCAAACTGGTACCGCAGCTCTTCCCTCTTAGAGGGTGGAATATACCTGTCTAGAAATAATTGTGTGAACTGGCCCCAAGTGATAAGAGGAGAATCTGCTAGCCTGGTGTGGATGTAAGACTGCCACCATCTGCGAGCTCTACCCTCCAACTGAAAGATAGTGAAGTCCACTCCATGGGACTCTAATATCCTCATGTTGTGCAGTATGTCCCTACACCTGTCAATGAAGTCCTAGGCATCCTCGCCTCGCTCACCCCTGAAGACTGGAGGGTGCATTCGAGTCAATCTATCCAATAACTTCTGCGGATCAGCGTCCGCAACTAGTCTGGGCTCGGGTGCTGCTACCACAGGCTGGACCCTACCCAAGGGGTATGTACCTAAAGTATGATGTAATGCTGTTGTCTGGCCTGCAGCCTGGGCAGTAGGGGTTTGGACTCCCCCTCCCGTTTGAGAAGTGGCAGGATCTTCTGAAAATAAACCAGCCTAGGACATAGTGTCCATAAATCTCATCATATGGCCCATGACCTCCTGGAAGCTTGGCGCCGTCATGAAGTCCACTGGAGCAGGATCTGCTGGAGGCACCTCGTCCTGCTCCTCTATGATATGGTCCTTTGGTGGTGGTGCAACTGGAATAGCTCTGGGATGCCCTCGTCCCCTATCTCGGGCCGGTGCCCTCCCCCGTCCTCTACCACGGCCTTGGACAGCGGGGGTAGCGGCATCTCCCGGGTTTAAAACATCGGATACGTGTGTCCTCACCATATATGAGAGAATAGAAGAATGAGTTTTAGTACACCATCGACGGCATGATAGAATATGAATAAAGAGAGGTTTCCTAACACCCTATAGCCTCCTGAAGAGAGGTACAAACGTCTCTGTACCGATCCGCAAGACTCTACTAGGCCTGCTCGTAACTCATGAGACCTACGTGAACCTAGTGCTCTGATACCATGTTGTCACGATCCAAAATCCTAACTCAGGTCGTGATGGCGCCAAACAGCAGGGTCAGGCAAGCCAACACTCAATTTACTAAGTTTTTCTTCTTTTTGATTAAACATCTCAAGATATACCAAGTTTTAAAGCTTAAAACATTAACCGAAAAGGGTAATTAACTAGTTTTTATCCAAAAGCAGTCATACGTAGGCGTGAGCCAATATATATACAGACCATAATCCATAAATACTACTAAGTGTATGCCAGGAACTAGTATCACAAGTAATACGGGCATACTAACAGAATGTACAAAAGGTATAATATACAGTCCCACTGTCTGAAAGAAGTAGACGGGAAATAAGCAAAAGAAACTCCATGGTGTTGCCGAGGATCATCAGGAGAAGCAGCTCACCGTGAAGTCAGGTCCACTATAATCAGAATCTAGCTCGGGTCTGATAACCAGAAGCGCCATCCTCAGAACCTGTACAATTAAGTACATGAGCGTAGCATGAGTACATAAACAAATATGTACCAATGAGTATCCCGCCTAATGTCGAAGAGGTAGTGACGAGAGGTCGACATGACACTCACTAAGGACCAACAATATAATTTAACAGAATATGATGAAAGCAGTAGGCATATGAAGGTAGTAAAGCAGCAAATATTAAAGGCACTGAAATTTAAATAAATTCTGGAAGTAAATAACAATTACTACTTCATTTTTTCCCCAAATATCTATCAAATAAATATCCACGAAATCACTAACAACTTATCATGCGCATACGGGATAAGGACAACCGGCTTGAGCCATAAAGTAAAAATGATGATATATGTGCACTGCAGAGGGTCGAACGGCGCGAACCAAAAGTGCATCTTTTTATATCGTCGTGGCGTACGGACCGCTCCCATGAGAGTGTGGGAAATCACACTCCGCTCGCAGAATATAAATTATGAAGCGGTCACATGCACACACAATATTCCTTTAAAAATTACTTTCCATAAGCAATTCCTTTAAAATTATCAATTTCCATAAACCTCAGGAAAACAATACTACATATAACATGAATTCATAACATATAATTCATACGAGAAAGAATCACAAGGCATGATGTGGGCCTAACTACCCAGACATAATAATAATAGCTTCTACGTACGAACTCTCGTCACCTGGTACGTACGTAGCCCCCACAACATCAACACATAACATTTAGATCACCTATGGGGACAATTCCCTCTTATAAGGTTAGAAAGGAGACTCACCTCGTGTCGAATCTACTCCCCGGGTCAAGAATGCGCCCGAAACTCCGAATTCGTCTCCCAAGGACTCGAAACTAATCAAACGTTACGTAAATATATCAAATGATACTCAAAGTATGGAATTCTCCTACTCATTTAGTCAATTCATCATTCTTGAAGAAATCCCAAAATTCATCCTCGGGCCCGCACACTCGGATTCTGAAAGTTCTCAAAGGAACACTCACCCATAACCTAAGGATCGTTAATATATGGTTTTTGCATGATTTCATAGCCAATTCACGGGTAATTCCCTAAATTCTCAAAAGCCCTAGGTTACTACCCAATGTGATGACCCAAAAGGTCATCCTGCGTAAATTTAACTAATACTCTGTTCTGAGGCCCTAAAAGCCTCTGTTAATCTCACCTCGATGTGCGTGTGCAGCCTAGGCGCGTAGCCGAGAAGCCTTTATGTGGAAATTGGATAAAAAGTTGAATTTATGATAATTAATTTAATAAAGGTGACTTTGGTCAACATTTTTGGTACACAGACTCAGACCCGTGATTTGACGGTCCCGGAAGGTCCATAGGAAAATAAAGGACTTGGGCGTATGCTCGGAATTGAATTACGAGGTCCCAAGTCCGAGAAATGAGTTTTTAAAGAAAATTGCTTTCTGAAAATAATAAAGACTTTTGAAAATGAACTTTGATGTGAAACCTATGTTACCGGGCCCGTATTATGGTTTCGGAGCCAGGAACAGGTTCAATATGTGTTATATGATTCATCTGTAAAATTTGGTAAGAAACAGACTTGATTTGACGTGTTTCGGATCAAAAATGGGAAATTGAGAGTTAATGAAGTTTAGAGAAGTTTTTATAGATTTTGAGGTTTAATTCAATTTTTATGACGTTAATTTGGTGTTTTGATTACTTGAAGAAGTCCGTAGGATGATTTTGAAGTCATGTGTATATTTGGTTTTGAGCCCCGAGGGCTCGGGTGAGTTTCGGGTAGGTGTCGGAGTGCAAAAGAGTGGAGACATCTGGTGTAAGTACTGGTTTTCTGGTGTCCAGGTAAATACCCTATGCGAACGCACTCAAGGGAGTGCGAACGCACAGGGTAAAGTGGGGTCTGGGGGTCTGGGTGAGGATTAGTCTGTGCGAACGCACCCCTTAAGGTGCGAACGCGGAGAAAGGGCCAGGGTACCCTGTGTGAACGCACCACACAAGATGCGAACGCAGAGGGTAAGGGAGAGTAAGCAGTGCGAACACGGTCCTTGGGTGCGAACGCACAGGTATAGGGGGGGTCTTGAGGGCTGGGTAGTTCTAACCATGTGCGAACGCGGCTCCTCAACCGCTAACGCATAGGCCAAGCTTGGCAACCCTGTGCGAACGCGGCTAGGTGGCCGCGAAGGCATAGGGTATTTTTGTCCAGTGATTTTTAAAGACCCAAAACAGAATTGTTACGTGATTTCCTCCCAATTTTCACAACCCCCCTTCTTACCCAACCCCCATAGGCGATTTTTGAAGAGTTCTTCCTCCATAGCTTCATAGGTAAGTAAACTTAGCTCCATTTTCTTCCATTTTCAATAACAAACACTAGATTCTAGGCCTAAAAACATGAAATTAAAGGGTAGAAATTGGGGTTTTGGGTAGAGTTAGGGCTTTTCCAATTTTTGGGAATTCAACTTCATTTTGGGGTCGGATTTCAAAACAAATTGTATATTCGGGCTCGTGGGGGAATGGGTGATCGGGTTTTGGTCTGAACCTCGTGTTTGGACCAAGCGGGCCCGAGGTCGAATTTTGAAATTTTTGGAAGAATGTTGGGAAATCTATAATTAGGCTTTGGGATTGAGTTATTGAGTAATTATTGATGTTATTAAGTCAATTATGTCTAGATACTATCGTTTCGGAGTCAGATTCGAGAGGAAAGGCGGTGATTGAGGCTTGACTTGTATTTTTGGAGCCGAGGTAAGTGTTTGGCTTAACCTTAGATTGAAGGAATAGGTATAAAGTCTTATTTGCTATGTGTATTACATGTCCAACGTATAGGTAAGGTAACGAGTACCTATGTGGTCAAGCATGCTCGTGAGTTAAATGTGATGATTTATACCGTGTTCTTGAAATTCTCTGTGTTATGAATAATTGGTTATTTAGAAGTGATACGTTGAGGTTGTTTCATGACGTGGGAAGTTATTGATTAATTGTTCAGTTGAGGATTTTTATTGTTGAAATTATACCTTTGAGCGAGATTGATTATAGTTGAGTCCCTTGCCGGGACGATAGAATTTTGGTGGTTATTTCTGTACATTAGGAACTTCTTATTGTTAAATCTTCATATTGAATTGTTGTTTCTGTGTACATTATGCACAAGGTGACATTTCGTGCCGAGTGATTGTGAGGCTATCCGCGAGGGGACATTCCGTGTCGAGTGATTGTGAGGCTATGCGCGAGGGGACATTCCATGCCGAGTGATTATTATTTATGCACGAGGGGACATTCCGTGCCGAATGATTATTATTTATGCACGAGGGGACATTCCGTGCCGAGTGACTGTGAGGTTATGCACGAGGGGACATTCTGTGCCGAGTGACTTTATTATTTATACACGAGAGGACATTCTGTGCCGAGTGATTGTGAGATTATGCACGAGGGGACATGTCGTGCCTTTTGTTGTGTATTTAGTTGTTTCGAGCTGCTAATTCCTGCCTTTACTTCTACATTTCAGTTATTACCTTATTCTGCTGTTTTGGTAATTGTTGCCCCTTTATCCCCAGCATGTTCTTCCTCGTAGTTGTGTTTCTTGTTTATTTCATGTATATTATTGAACTGCACATGTATTATTTGTTGTCATGTCCTAACCTCGTCACTACTTCGCCGAGGTTAGGCTCGGCACTTACTCAGTACATGGGGTCGGTTGTACTGATGCTACACCTGCATTCTTTATGTTGTGCAGATTACGTAGCCGGACCCAGTGGACACCGTTAGAGGGAGTATCCTTCAGTCCACGCAGGCGACATCGAGGTAGACCCGCAGGCGTTCGTGGGCCCTGACGTCACCTTCTATCCTTTCTTTCTGTCATTTTGTGTATTTCCAGACAGATGTACCACTTTATTTGAAACTGTTGTTTTTAGCCAAATCTTAGTTTGGTTCGTGAGATTGTGACACCATTTCTGGGTTTTGTACTTAAAGGGATTTCTACGAGATTGGCTATTTTTGTTTTAGAATCTATTAAGCTTCCGTATTTTTATCATGATTATCTAGTTAGAGTTTATTGTTTTTAATTGTTAATATGTCAAATTCATTTAAAACGGTGGCTTGTCTAACGAGTTCAACGTTAGACGCCATCACGGCCTGAAGGTGGGATTTCGGGTCGTGACACCCAATTCCTTGATTTTCCACTAATTAGGTAGTTAATTTAACTAGTAATTCAAGTATTAAACTAACAGTAGGGTAGAATTTACTTACCTCTTCAGTAGCTAGGTCGTGGAGCAGTTTTCCTAAGCCCTCAAGGTCTCTAATGGTGGAAGAAATGAGGACAAATAGACATTTCCCGTATTTTAAAAGAACACATTGCCTAAAGTGGTTCCGCACCTGCGAGAAGTGTCTAGCACCTGCGGAAGTGGACAAGAGGGCCTGGACTCGCACCTGCGGTCAGGAGTCCGCACCTGCGGGAAAGGCCCGCACCTGCGAGAATTGGGCAGCCCACCTGGGGGTCGCACCTGCGAGGCTGGAACCGCAGGAGCGGTCCCGCACCTGCGACTGGGCAACCGCACCTGCGGTCACACTAGATCAGGTGCACCAGCAGTTGTTGCAGCTGGTTTTTGGCCTCGTTTGGTGCCCGAGAGGCACCTGGGCCCACCCGAGCCCCCGTTAAATATATCAACAAGTCCTAAATGATAATACGGACTCGCTCGAGCCTTCGGAACACTCAGAACAATGCTAAAACTCAAAATCACACCTCAAAACCCCTAGTATCAAAACTTAAGAACTTCAAGTTCTTGAATCCGATATAAATGCGTCGAACCGACCTATACTACTCGGAATGAGACCAAATTTTGCAGGCAAGTCGTAAATGATATGAAGGAACTATTCCCGATCTTGGAATTCCGTTCGGACCTCGATAACACAAAAACACGTCCCAAACCACAATATGAACTTAAGGAAATTCTTATTTCGATATTGGACGCCGAAATGCTCCGGGTCATCCAAAACCCATTCTGAACATATGCCCATGTCCGAAATCATCATACGAAGCTACCGGAACTATCGGAACTCGATTCCGAGGTCGTTTACTCAAAATATTGACCGAAGTCAAACTTGGCCAAAAAGGCCAACCTTAAGGAACTAAGTGTTCCAATACCACTCTATACACTTTCGAATCCCGAACCACCCGTCCCCGCAAGTCATAAGTCACGATAAGCCGCTATGGGAAGTTTTATTTAGGAAACGGGGTCTGATAACACAAAACGACCGGTCGGGTCGTTACAAGAAGCTTCACCCTACAAAGAAGTCCTAATGTCTTATTGAATTTCGAAATATGGGCTTTTTATTTAGTTTAAAAGCACAATATATTAACTTGTATTAGCATTACTCACGTCAGTGTATGTAAGTAAGTCTTAACTTCTAAATTTCTTTATAGGAAATAACTTAAAAGATTAAGTTAAACTTAACATGCTTGCATTATTCGGAGAAAATGAGAAACAAAGAGGATATCAAAATTATATACTGAACAATAAATATGCTATAGTTTTATCTATTATTCATTATTAAATAATTTTATAATTCTCATATGTATAATGTTTTGAAGAAATAGTACATCATTGAAGGATAATATGCTTTATCAACGTTACAAAAAGATATGTTCATCCAAAAATGATTGTTTGTATTATAATAATTTTGTTTTTGCAGACAAAGACACATTAACTATAATTTTATAATGAAGCAAGGATAGTTTATTTCTTACAATGAATTATATAAACTTGGAACTTCACCCCAAAAAAATTAAATTATATGTTCAATATAAAAACATAACATTCTTAAAAATCAAAATGTTAGGAGTAAATTAAAAGGTAAATAAATAATTCATAAGTTTTTGTTTGATAAGTAGCAAGGTTACCAAAAATTTGGAATTGCAAATAATTGATTCCTTCTCGAAAAGATATTCTTCTCCTTTATATGACCTAGATTTTAGAATTTAATGACAATTTGATTCCTTTTTGAAAACTATTTTTCTCATTTATTTATGGTAGGAATTTTAGGGTATCATTTTACCTTCCTTTTTTTATTTATATTATAATTTACGTATGTTTTCTTTTTCTTTTAACCATGTAAATCAAAGTGTATTTTATAATCTATTTTATATTTTTTTTATATGAATTATGAATTGCTAAATATTCTAGAGACAACTTTGGTCCTTCTTGAAAAGATAATTTTCTTTTTTATTATACTTAGGACACTTTTTTCCTATAAAACTATTTCAAAGGAATTAAATTAATTAAAAAAGTTATTAGAGGCCCTTGACTACCACTTGGTTGTTAGAAACCAACATGTTTCAAAGGTAGATACAATTTCTTTTTCACGCATTTTGAAGGAATTATAGTTTAATTCAGATTAGTTTTTTCCCCCTAAATTTAGGAGTACGTTTTTAATGGGTAAAAGGATGTAGAAACGTCAAAGTTATTTATTTATAGTAAATTTCAATAGTTCTAAATATTATGAGTATCTACATAATTCAAATAAGGAAAGATTTCAAAATTTTATTTGATTTTTAAATTCTCGATATTAGGAGAATAATTAAATACATCTTTGTCTAATGTAAAAGTTATTTTTAAAGGGTAAAAAAGACGAAGGATATTTCTCTAAGGGCATTTATACTTTTAATATAACTAGTCTCTATACTCGTGCGCTACACGAATATCTCAAGCCTAGTATGACATAACTTTGTAAAGATAGTAAAATTTTAATTGCAATGAATTTAATATAGACTTGTTAGAATTTAAAAAATGGAACTAATAAATTATCATTGTTCAAAGTGTAAGTGGTCATTGCTTGTCCCTCCAAAGAATTACAATTAAAATGAATTACATATAATTTGTAATTGCATTACCTTTATTTATAAGGTCCAAATATGTTATTTGGTCATATATTTTTTAATATTTTTTAGTGTATATTTGTAGATGCTCTTTCATTGGTACCTCTAAGATGCTGCAACTCGTTAGTATTAGGTGATAAATCATATATTTTACTTTGGCTATTTTGCATGATTTACACTCTCGTAACTGCTCTTTAATTTGAATTTCTTTAAATATACTTTAAACGTCTATTCTATATAGAACTATAGGAGAGACAACATCTCCACTTTTTTCATTCCTCATTTCCTCTAACACTTTAACCTGCTCCCTCTGTCAATGCTTCTTTTTTACACGCTCTTAACGAATATTAATTAGGAAAGGGAATGGACTATTCTATCTTTATTTTGTCTTAAGATATACTTTCACCGGTCTACAATAAGTGATTTTTGGCTTCTTCTTTTTGTGGTCCAAAATAAGTGATTTTTCCAGATTTTAAGAAAAAATTAATTATTTTTTTTCTACTTGAGTTAATAATGTTGGAGTATGTGTTAGGAGTGTTTATGTGAAGAGATAGTAAAGGTTAATATGGTCAATTTCATTGCTAATTAATATTAAAAGGTGAATTTCTTAATATATGAGAAAACAACCAAAAATTATTTTGGACCGGATGGAGTAATCTCTCTTCATTAAATATTTATTCTATTTATGTGTTATCTCTATCTTCAAGAACATTTATTACTAAGGGTAAAAAAGGAAAAAGATAATTAATTTTGTCTTGAACTTCTAAAATGACAAATAATTTGAGACAATTATTTTTAATACCACGACTATTAATATGAGGCGAAGGGAGTATTACACATTTAAAAGTTAAATATATTGCGAAGGCAATTTACATTGGGACTCTTTCTGTACATTGAACAAATACATAACTCATTCAAACTATAGTTACTTCAAAAATGCCTTTTGTTCAACGACAACTCAGTAAGTACCACAAAATAGGGTCTGAGGAGGATAATGCGTAAGCGGACCTTACCCCACCTTGATAGTTCCTCCTTTATTAATCATTCGTGGAAGAAAAAGGTCTCGTTCCTATTGGCGGTGATTTGTTTTTTGGAAAAAACATAGAAGAAAAAACTATCCACAAGTTAATACTTCGGCTGGAAACCCTATTCCTCTTATATTATTTAAATTTAAATATTAATATCATTGTCATCCTGACAACACAATATAAAAGTATTAAATCTATCAAAATTATATACGTATATGTATTCAAAAATCCAGTTAATAGTCAAGAGCAGAAAATAAACGTAATGTTATCTTCGAATACTCTAGAACGAAACGTACTCCAACAACCTATCAGCATTAATAAAGAATATCATATAGCTAGAAAAGATGACAAACTTACAAAAGTTAATATCGCTATAATTAGAAATTTTCACAAATTGATAGAGCATATAACATATAATTAGTAGTAAATTACCAGTAAAGGCAAAGAAAAAACTAATAAAAGTATATGTATCACCTTATTCTTGAGAATCCAAATCTAAAACATGAAAAATAAAGCAATTAAAGGAGCATACTTTGATTTAGATTTGAGATACAAATTAGCACAGACGAGCTAAAGAAGAAAGCATCATCTTTGTTGAATAGTATGACAACAACCAAATACACAATAAATTGAGCCTTGTTATAAAACTATTAATGTGCCAGATATTCTTTAAACATTCAGTGGTAGTTTCACGAAAGGATACAACCACTTGATCAATTTCATTGGTGTTCATACTCGAAGGACTCGTAAATGTAATAACATTGTGGATATAGAATTTGTTTTATAGACGTGAAATTAGACCGTCTTAAAATATGACATTACTATCCCACACGAAATTATAGTTACAAAGCAATATTTAATTTTTAAAGGGCATAAAAGTCGATCATATTTCAGGGATATTTTTCTCGTTTGATATTTAGTGTATAATATTCGTGCTTTTATAATAATATAGATATAGATATAGATAAATATAAATATAGTATGATATAGATTGATGATAAAAGAAAAATTAGTTACATTTCCGCTCCATCCACAGTAATTTATAAATTAAGTCTACATGATATAATTCATTCCCCTTTTTTCTTGGCTTGACCTTTGATTTGCTGGGGATTAAGGACACGATGAGATGAAAAGGCGCTGTCTTGCTCATCTTGTCTTAGTTCACATCTGAAAACTAGTAAATCAAGATAACTTTTGAGTAATATTTGGTTAAATATAGTATTCTAATATTGTATGTAGAAGGTTATCAGAATTATGATTTCCCCAACCTATACTGATATAGAGATGAGCAAGATTTGTTATGTTAGGACAAGATTAGTAAAAATAAGCTAAGGTTTTTGTTTTATGACATTGGTTTAGTAATAAGAGCTCAACACATAAGGCACGTAACAATAAGTTAAAACCCTCTTACCATAGATAAATACATAATCATTATCAACAGAATTTCGAACCATTCTTCACTTAATAGATTAAAAAATTTGAGATTTAAAAAAAATAGGAAAAGGGCTAAGGTACGCGTCAGAAGCAGAGGGAGTCGATAGGGTAATGGCAGTAGAATAAGCAACCAAAAAAGAGGGAAATATGTCATATTCGGCATGTTCCCATGGTGCGATTGAAGAAAATATTTGGGTTGTTGAAAATGCAAAGAGAAGACAAATATAGATAATGTTGATGATGATACAGTTGGTTGCACAACGGAAACACCAAAAGCCCAAAAGACTAGTAACACAACCCTCATCTGTCAATATCCAAAATCCCCACTCCCTCTCTCTCTCTCTTGTCACTCTCACACATAAGGCAAGAAACCAAAACATACTTTAATAGTAGTAGAAAAAGAAAAATACAAAGAAATAGAGAAAGCAAGAAAATCTCACTTTCATTTTCTTTGTGGAAATTTTGTCTGAGGACTTGTCTCTCTCTTTACTCTGGCCTTTGTCTTCAAAGCATTGGCCACTCTCTGCAGCAGAGACCCCCTTCTGCTACTAAATGATTTTTGTTTGTTTCTTTCTTTTCAAAGGAATAGCCCAGGGAACATTTTCTGAGTACAAAAATCATCATTATCTTATCTGTCCTTCGCTGCTGCTACTACCCCTCTTCACTTGGAGTAATATAAATACATGGACCAGTATTATATGCTTTTACACTATCTGCATCTGAGCTTTGTCTTTTAACCGGTTTTGTTAACTGTCTTCTCTAGTCTTATTCCATCACCGCAGCATCACAGCCACTTTCCTCAGTCAAAGTTGCCCACTCTGTTTTTTTTCACCAAATTCGTACAATTACTCAACAAAAGAACCTTATGTGGTCAGATAATTATTTGAAAAACAACACCATCACTTTTCCATAAGAGAAACTTAGAGCCCCTTTGGTCATAATTTCTTTTTCCAAATTTAGATGCAGTTGTTCATAAAATTGTCAATATTCGTTTGAACATGTATTTTGAAAATTTGAAAATTTCTAAAAAGTTTTTTTTTTCAAAATTTTCACTCACAAAACTTCAAAAATAACCTAAACTGAAATTTATGTTCATACACAACTCTAAATTTCAAATGTCATTTTTACTTGAAAAATCTTTTCACCATTTTTTGGAATTTTACAATTCTTATGTCCAAACGCCTACTAGATTAGATGCAAAACAAAATTAAGTCAATAGACACCAAACAAAAGCCTTTAATTATCAACTACTCATAAGGCCATCTCCAACTTTTATCCTCATTTTGGTCCCTAAAAAGGGAATTTTTTTATTTTGGGAGCAACTTACCGCAATTATTCCCCCATTTTTTTCTCTTAAAAGAGAATATTGTTTTTATATTATTCTCTCTCTTCTATATTATATTATTATCTTTTATTTCAATATTTATTTTTTAAATTGCATTAAACAAATTCCATCTTTTATTTTCATTAATTTGTAATTTTCATTAAAATAATTCTATAAAATGTTAAATAATATAATGTGATGACCCAAAAGGTCATCTTACGTAATTTAAGCTATATCTGTGTTCCGAGGCCCCGAGAGCCTCCGTTAGTCTCACCTCGATATGCATCCGCTGTCCGGGCGTGTAGCCGGGAAGCTATTACGTGAAAGTTGGATAAAAATGAGTTTTGATAATTAATAAATGAATATAGTTGACTTTGATCAACATTTTTGGTAAACGGACTTGAAATGACGTGATTCGGATTAAAAATGGAAAATTTAGAAGTTTATGAAGTTTAAGAAATTTCTAAGAGTTTTGAGGTTTAATTCCGTGTTTTTGATGATATTTTGATGATATAAAAGATTGAACAAGTCCGTAAGATGTATTGGGAGACGTGTGTGTTTTTAGTTTTGAGACCCGAGGGCTCGGGTGATTGTCTTTACTTGGTAATTTATTCTTGATTGAAAGTATTGGCCATTGAGTTTGAGAAAGTGTTGATACGAATGGTAATGCAAGTGTAGAGTACGTGATTGAGGTAATTGGTTATAGCTGAGACCCTTGCCGGGCATTTCTTGAGTTACTACTTGATGTTTCCCCCTTTGTCGGGTGTTCTGAATTGCTTATTTCCACTATGATGTACTCCTTGCCATTTATCTGTTATTGTTTGGTGAGGAAGAGTGTAAAGCACAAAGGGTGATTCCGTGTCATGACGCTTGATTGCATTGCATAGTGAGGAAGAGTGTAAAGCACGAAGGGTGATGTCGTGCCATGATTTTTTGATTATAAGCATGAAGGTAAATACCGTGCCATGATTTTATTGATTATACGCACGAAGGAAAATGCCGTGTCATGACTCATTGTACATTGCATTGTGAGGAAGAGAGTATTAGCACGAAGGGTGATGTCGTGCCATGATATTTGATTACATTGCATTGTGAGGAAGAGAGTAAAAGCACGAAGGGTGATGTCGTGCCATTGTTTACTTTTCCGACATTTATATTGTTTCGTTGTCGATTATGTTGGATTGTTTCTCTGGATTACTTCTATCTGTCGATGTGACTGCTTTATTCCACTTGTCCCCCTTTACTGCTCCCGTATCCCCTACTTGCTGGTTTATTTCCTGCCTTGTGTTATTTCCTGTTACCTGTTGTAGGATAGGACAGGTTATCGTTAATGTCAAGTCTAGCCTCGTCACTACTTCGGCTGAGGTTAGGCTTGGCACTTACTCAGTACATGGGGTCGGTTGTACTGATACTACACTGCACTTCCTTGTGTTGTGCAGACCCTGCTACCGGACACTGTGGAGCGTTCTGAGGGAGATACCTTTAGTCCACGTCAGAGCTTCGAGGTATACACTGGAGTTCGTGGATCCCGAGGCTTCTTTCCTTTACTGCTTAATTGTCTCTCTCCT
Source organism: Nicotiana undulata (assembly GCA_005239495.1). Classification (NCBI taxonomy): domain Eukaryota; kingdom Viridiplantae; phylum Streptophyta; class Magnoliopsida; order Solanales; family Solanaceae; genus Nicotiana; species Nicotiana undulata. The sequence goes on along the minus strand of ML258148.1, from coordinate 1,703 downwards.
TATTTTCAAGACAGTTTTGTATTTTCATTTCCAGACTTGTATTTAGTATTCCAGTAGCTAGTCCGTGGGATTGTGACACCCCGGTTTTGGGATTGTTCGTTGTAGATGTCTTATCATTTCATTTTGAGCTTTTCTAAGATATTATTATTATTTCTCTGCTGTGAAACAATTGAAGGGATTTGGAAGGCTCAGTAAAGTTTTGAGAGTTACTAGTGTGGGAAGTTTTACGTTATTTCATGTTTGTCATGTCTTTATTCTCCGCATTCTTAAAGTTTCGTTATTTTTATTAAGCAATGCTTACAGGATTTTGTTGGGAATTTGTTGAAAGTGACGAACTATCGTTTCGTTCAGTATTAAATGATTTTAAATTGCTATTGCAAGTTATACGTTGGCTGGCCTAGCGGGTTCAACGTTAGGCGCAGTCACGGCCTAAAAGGTGGGAATTTGGGTCGTGACAAGTTGGTATCAGAGCACTAGGTTGCTTAGGTTNTATTCTCTCGCAGATGACGAGGACGCGTGCTTCCCTTGGTTCCGCTCAGCAGCCCGACACTCCTACTACAGCTTCTACGAGGGGTCAAGGACGAGGCCGTACTAGAGGCCGAGGCCGGGGTAGGGCTCAGCCTAGAGCAGCAGCCCCACTGGAGGACCCTCAGGTCGAGTCTGACGAGGAGGTCCCAGTTCCGGCAGTCCCAGTTGGACCAGCACAGGTCCCAGAGGGGTTCATAGCCACCCCAGTTCTCCAGGACGCTCTTGTCCGTCTAGTAGGACTTATGGAGAGCGTGGCACAGGCAGGACTTCTTCCGACTGCACCAGCCGTCTCTCAGGCTGGAGGAGGCACCCAGACTCCTGCCACCCGCACTCCAGAGCAGGTAGCTCAGCAGTTCCAGACACCGGCACCGCAGCCAGCCGTATTGGTTCCGCCAGTTATTCCAGCTCCAGCAGCTGAGGGAACGGCTATGTCCG
>ML258146.1:24663-79499 GCA_005239495.1 Nicotiana undulata | reverse complement strand
GTAGCACGGGCAGGTGCACGAGGTGTTAAACAGTGATTTCAGATAATTCTGGGGCAGTTCATGCCACGTTCGAGGACGAACGTCTGTTTAAGTGGGGGAGAATGTAACGACCCAACCGGTCATTTTGAGATCCAGCGCGTCGTTCGGCAGTTGGGAGTCATGAACAACTTCATTTCGGGTATTGTGACTTGTGTGTATGGTCAGAGTTGAAATTCAGGAGGTTCGGAGTTTAATTGAAAGGAAAATTCTCATTTCAGAAGTCTTACGTTGAAGAAATTGAGTAAGACTGGAATTTTGAGTAAACAACCTCGGGATAAGGATCCGACGGTTCCAACAGGTTTTTATGGTGATTTTGGACTTGGGCGTATGTACGGATCGAGATTTGGATAACCCGAGAGCGTTTCGGTGTATATTGTGGAAGTCAGCATTTTTGAAGAAATTTCCTAAGTTTGGCTTGAAGTGCATTTCAATGATATTAATGTCTGTTTGGGATTCCGAGTCTGGGAATAGCTCCGTATGGTGATTCTGGAGATGGGAGCGCGATCAGAAGTGAATTCGGATGTCCGGAGGTCATTTTGAATTCATTTGGCTAAAGATAGAAATTTGAAGGTTTTTGAGAAGTTTGACCGAGAGTTTGACTTTTTGATATCGGGGTCGGATTCCAATTCCGAAAGTTGGAGCATGTCCGTAATGTCGAATATCACTTGTGTGCAAAATTTGGGGTCAATCGGACGTGATTTGATAGGTTTCGGCATCGGATGTAGAAGTTTGAAATTTCAAAGTTCATAAAGTTTGAATTTTAGTGCGATTCGAGATTTCGGCGTTGTTTGATGTGATTTGAGGCCTCGAGCAAGTTTGTATCATGTTTTGGGACATGTTGGTATAATTGCTTAAGGTCCCGAGGGCCTCAGGTGGATTTCGGAAAGTTAACGGAATGAATTTCGGACAAAAGAAAGAAGAAAAATTGCAGAAAATTTCTGCATTTATTTTTGGACAGCAAATTGTGCGTCGAAGAGCTAACTTTGGAAGCGTATACATAATGATCTATAAGGAATCTGAAAATTTGCAAAACATGCAAGTTGTAGATATTGAAGTATAGTTTTCAGAACATTAAATTATTTTTCATTTGGACTTTTGTGCAAAGAGTTATGACCGATTGAATATGGATGGTGGAGTAGTTTCGCCAGAATTTTCTGATGCAGAGAGCCGACTTTAGAAGCTCATATCTCGGGATATATAAAGAGTTATGTGGCGTAAAACCTATCAAATTAAAGATCGTCGAGTCTAGTTTCTAAATATTCAAACCGTTTGTTATTTGGATATTTATACAAGAAGTTATGGGTGTCTTAACAGAAGGTGTTCAACAAGAAAATTTTAATAGGATGTACAACCTGTGCAGCACAACTGCAAGGTACAACCCGATGAAGCAGGGGCAGATTCTTTAAACTCGAATTTTGGCCATTTCTTTCATTTGGCTTGGATGATTTTGGAGAGCATTTCAAGGGGGATTTCATCAATCATCAAAGGTAAGTTGTTTCTAATTATTTCCAAGTTAAATACAAGATTTATTACATAGATTGGATACGAGAAATTTGGAAAAATGTGGGAAAATTGCAAGAAAACCTAGGATTGATAAAATTTGATTTTAGCCATGAATTTGAGCATGAAAATTATAAAAAAATTATATATTTGAGTTAGTAAAGTTATGGGTAGAATTTATCTTCGAGAAATTTCGGAATCCGGGCACGTGGGCCCGAGGGCATTTTGGTCAATTCCTTAAGCGGAGTTGGAAAATTATATAATCTAAATTTTTAACAAATATTAGAGTATATTTCATTGAATTACCGTTATTTGGTAGTTTTGGAACGTCGTGCATCCATTGGAGTCGTCATAGAGGCTTGGAAGACGGGTATGAATCTTCGGAGCGAGGTGAGTCTCCTTTCTAACCTTGTAAGAGGGAATTGCCCCCTTAGGTGTTCTACATGCTATATGTAATTGTTTGCTGGGGCTACGTACGTACCCAGTGACGAGAGTCCGTACATAGCGGTTACTATTATTATGTCCGGGTAGTTAGGCCCCACATCATGCCCTGTATACTTCTTGTAATGAATTATATGTATGTTATAATATCGTGTTATGTGGTTTTGTTTCTCTGAGATTTATGGATTTTAAAATAATATGGAAGGAAATTATTTTCACGGAAAAATATTATGAAATGAATTGACTTACGGGAAGTAATATGAAAGAAATTATTTATGGAAAGTATTATGAAAGGAAAAGAAATGACTTATAAGTTTTGTACTCATGTAAGATATTATTGTTTCCCTGAGCTTTTATTTACTTAAATAATTGGAAAGGATTGTGGTGAAATGAACTTTACATTCTGTGTGCACTCTTGGTACGGGCCGGTCGATCCCGGCAGTGCATCACTATTCTTCCTCATGACCTGATTATATTGATAGACGCACTCTTGGTACGGGCCAGTCGATCCCCGACAGTGCGTAGGCAAGATTATTGTTAAGCATGCACTCTTGGTACGGGTCGGTCGATCCCCGTAAGTGCATAACTATTCTTCCTCATGACTCCGACCGGTTGTCTTATTCTTGTGTGCGCATGATTATTTGGCAGTGTTTTATGGATATTGACTTCTTTTGGATATTTGGGGGAAAGAACATGGCCATTGTTATTGTTCCAGTAGTTACTTGGATTTTTGTGCTTTATACATAATTGCTGCTCACTGTCTTACGTGTCTTCTGCTTTTAATTGCTTTGTCATTGATGTATCATACTGTTGGACCTTTGTGAGTGTCAAGTCGACCTCTCTTCACTACTTCTTTGAGGTTAGGCGGGATACTCACTGGGTACATATATGTATATGTACTCATGCTACACTTTCTGTGCATTTTGTAGCACAGGTATCTTTATAGTTCAGCGATTGATTTGGAGACTTACTCGGGCTGCATTCATCCGGAGGCGTTCCGCAGTTGACAGAGTCTCCTTCTTTCTATATCTTTACATTGTATCTCTATTTCCTTTGTCCCATTTATTTCTCGGACAAGAGTTGTATAATTGTATAAATTCTTAGAAACTGCTCATGTACTTGTGTCACCGGGTTCTGGGGATGTGTTGAGTCTTGTTTTATTGAATTAAATAGATTTCTTGTCGTGTTTAATTTACAAAAAGTTATTTATTTGATTATGCAATGCAATAAAGGCAACGATTTCAAAATTGTTAAACAGGATGGTATTTCAACTGATTAAGGGGTTGGCTTGACTGATAGTGGTGTCCGGCGCCATCACAACCCATAGGTTTTGGGTCGTGACAGCTGTATTCCGCTTTGGGAATATTGAGATGACACCACTGTTAGAAGAGATAGGGAGACTAGGTGGACTAGTTTGGGAAACCCCTGGGTTGTTGGTACCTGAGAACCGCACGGGCAGAGGTTTCCTAAAAATAATGGGGCTAAAGAAGAACACTGAGTTGGAGTGTCTGAAACAATCATACATACCCTTCGAGTACTTATATGAAAGATACAGTCACAACAAATCATACTCTACCTATCATGATGAGTTTTCCATCACATCTCTGGGTCATATCCACCGCAGGGTATTCGTGTTCATTGTTTGATTTCTGGGGTTGATAGAGTTTCCAACAAAAAGAGAAAGGATTCACACTAGGTTAGCCATCGTAACCAAGGCCTTGATGGGAGGGATCGACGGGCAAACCATCAACATTGTCCCTATGATCCTAGCTGATATTTACCGAGACTTGGAGCGTTGCCAAAGAGGAGCTAAGCATTTTGAGGGTTGCAATCTGTTACTGTAGTTATGGCTCCTAGAACATCTTCAAAAGGGCCAGTATCACCAAGAACTTCCGCGAAGGGCTTAGAACGACCACATTGCTTTACATCACACCAAGCGGATGGCATATATTCCCGACAGATTTGCTCAGCCAGAGACTGCCAATGAGTGGGTGGAATTATTTGATAATCTGACCGAAGAGCAGGTACAATAGATGTTCGAGTGGTTCCCGACGGACGAGTTTATCATCAGGTCCAGGTATGCACCGCATTTAGTGCTGATCGGGTTGAGAGGTATATTTCCTTATGTTCCTCTCCGATTCATGAGGCAGGCAGGCAAAAAGAAAGTTGTGCCGAGGGTTTCCAAGATGAATCACTTCATAGTGGATTTCTAGGACGACGATGTTCCCTACAAGTGCCAAGCTCAACACATGTGGCACTAAAAATTATCCTGGAGAAGAATACTATTGAACTAGACAGGTACCATGCAGGATGTGCACCTTTCTACCCAGCATGGCTGGAAGACAACTTGGATGGGATAGTGAGGCCCGAAATCAACTGAGGCAATAGAATCATAGATGAGGATGCTGAAGCTCAGGTAAATTACAACCAGCTGCGCAAAAGGATCCATGACTCCGAGAATGAGCACCGAGAGATACATGAAACCAACAAGAGGCTGATCGAGGAATGGAAGGAGATGGATATCCTTTCCAACAGGAAGCTGGAATACTTGGAGCGAGGTATAGTGGAGTTAGAAGGCAAAAACATCAAGAGGGTCGAGGACTACCAGAATGCCGAGGGGAATGAAGGAGGACACCTAGCCAGAGCATACCTGTTGCTGGGACTGCGTGAGCTAGGGAACTTGTTCGATGGGATCAAGGATATCGAATCTGAGGAAGGTCCTTCTGGGACCAAATATACTAGATTTACCTTTTTGCTTTTATCAATGTAATAAGGTCGAGTGCCATTAGTGACTTTATTTCTTGTTTGTTATTTTAGTGTCGTTTTGGGATTCGTCTATTTACATTAATGAAATGAGGAATTTTGGCATCTAAGTTCTCCAAATCAACTTGTCTCTAGGCCTACCTCGGGCACAACGAGGCTCCCAAATTAGGACTCTCATTTACATTCTTGCAATTTGTGTTTAAATACTGCAAATATTTTCTCATGATCCTCACTGACTTGGCTACCTTTTGCTTTTGTTTTTGTTTTCTTTATTTTGATTATTCCCCTCCCCAAAGGTTGGTTCGTGCATTCTGGCATCATCATCATACCATAAAAGATCCAGGGGCCCTCCACCTTCTCCTCTTCCTAATCCACCGAAAGGCAAAGGCAAAATGGAATATTTTAGTAACATCATAAAGGAAACACAATGCCAGCTGAACAAATAGAAACTTCTGACAGTCAAGGTACTCAGTTTCAGAATGATGTTGTGTCACAACTAGAGCAAAGGTTGTTGAAACTCCAGGGGGAGCTTGAACAAGTTCGGAACTTGGCAAATTTGTCCTTCTCCCTTCCAGATATCAACCACCCAAACACCAACAACATGCACCACCTCAGAATACCCCAACAAACAAAATCCTTCTACAACTCACCACTACACAACTCCACCGAAAAATCAAACCATCCCACCACAATACCAACACAACACTTGCCACACTTCGAGAAACACCTCACCAATCATCCATGAACCACAAAATTCCACCAACGACCACCTCTATGTTCAGGCGCCAGGCCATCAGAACAACCCCATATATGTGGAGACTCTCCCTCACTTCACCCAACCCATTTCTTACACACCCGAATCCAGTGAGAAGGATATGCTTATCAAAAATTTGGACGAAGAACTCAAGAAACTGACTAGCGGAGTTCAAGGCGTTGAAGGAGGTAAGGGAATTGAAGGACTGGATTATGAAGACCTCTGTATACAACCCGATGTAGAACTACCAGAGGGTTACAAACCTCCAAAGTTCGAAATGTTCGACGATACTAGTGATCCCAAGGTCCATCTGAGGACCTATTGTGACAAGCTGGTTGGAGTTGGAAAAGACGAGAAAATCCGAATGAAGTTGTTTATGAGAAGCCTTACAGGGGATGCTTTGTCTTGGTACATCAGCCAGGACCCTAAGAAATGGTCTAATTGGGTGAGTATGGCAACATATTTCACGGACCGGTTCAGGTTCAACGCGGAAAATGCACCAGACGTGTTCTATATCAAGAATCCCAAGAAAAAGCCCACTGAAACCTTTCGCGAGTATGCCACTCGTTAGAGGTCTGAAGCAGCTAAGTTCAGGCCTGCACTAGACGAAGAAAAAATGAACAAATTCTTCGTCAGGGCACAAGACCCGCAATATTATGAAAGGCTGACGGTGATTGAAAACCACAAATTCTCTGACATCATCAAGATGGGTGAGAGAATTGAAGAAGGTATCAAGAGTGGAATGGTCACTAAATTTGAAGCACTACAAGCCACGAACAAGGCCCTACAATCTGGCGGCATATCCAAAAAGAAAGATGTGGGAGTGGTAATGGTTGCACAGTGACCCAAATCTCCAATGATATATCGAACCTCTCCACTTACATACCAAGCACCCCCGCCCACATATCATTCAGCACCTCCACCAACATATCAGCCATCCCTTCCACCTACTTATGAACTCACATCTACCAGGTATTCCCAACCAGCCGCTGTTTATCATACATACAACTCCCAACCTTCTCAATACCAGTCACCTCCAGCTCGCCAAAATTTCCCAAGACATCGACCTAACTTTGACCGCAGACCACTCAAGCAATACACTACCATCGGTGAGCCCATTGACCAACTGTATGAAAGGCTAAAAACCACTGGTTATATCACTCATATCCATGCTGTGACCTCAGAGAATCCATCCCAATGGGTCAATCCAAACAAAACATGTGCATACCACTCCGGCATGAAGGGGCATACCATTGATGAATACCGCTCATTGAAAGATAAGATCTAGTATTTGATTGATAACAAAGTCATCCAGGCTAAGGAAACTACTCCCAATGTCCGCAATAATCCGCTCCTAGACCACAAGGGTGGAGGCATCAATATGATAGAAATAAAGGAGGAATAAGACCCAGAAGGGTCGATCGGGTTTATCAAAGAAGGTGATGATCCCAAGAAACCAGCAACCACACTCAATCCCATCATAGTGCAGATTCAACCGTCAAGAGACATTAAGGTAACCACGTCAGTCCTGTTCGAGTTTGAGGAAGCACCACTTGCAGACACGCCAGCACCATTCGAGGTTGAAATAGCACCACCCACAGCGACTTCTATTCCATTTGAAGTGAAAGTAGCCGCACCCATCATAGTGGCAGTGTTGACTACGCCGTTTTTCAGCACTAATACCTTGGGATTACGTAGCTGAGGCAAGAAGGAAAGGAAAGGTCAAAATAGAAGGAGTTGTTGCTGCACAGGGGATGACCAGGACCAGCATGGTCTATACACCTGAACACTTGGGGAGAGTCTAGAAAACAGGCTTCCAACAGACCGCTCGTCATTGAAACATGTCCGGATGATCTCTGGAGGAACGTGCAAGCCAAGAAATACTCAATCATAGATCAACTAAACAAAACTCCAGCCCAGATATCCATCCTATCATTGCTATAGAACTCGGAAGAGCACAGGAATGCTTTGATGAAAGTGTTGAACGAAGCTTATGTACCTAATAACATCACTAGTGGAGAAATGGCCAACATGGTAGGGAAGGTACTGGAAAGTCACAAAACTACTTTCCACGAGGATGAGCTACCGCTTGAAGGGTTAAGTCACAACAAGGCACTGCACATCACCGTGCAATGTGAGGATTATTTCATTACCAGGGTTCTAATCGACGGAGGATCCAACCTCAACATTTGCCCATTGACAACACTCAAGAGATTGGGAAAGGGATTGTACGAGATAAGAGAAGGGTCCATGAATGTGAAGGCTTTCAACGGTTCTCAAAGGTCCACCATTGTAGAAATCAGTCTCTGTCTGCAAATGGGGCCTACGTGGTTCGAAGTTGAATTTCAGGTGATAGATATATATATGCGTCCTATAATATGTTATTAGGACGACCATGGATACATGCCGCTGGGGCTGTGGCATCAACTTTGCATCAAGCGGTAAAATTTGAATGGAACCACCAGGAGGTAATCATTCAATGAGACGGGAGCAACCCCATCTACAACTGCCAGACTATCCCGGTAGTTGAGGGTAGAAGAAGGTTTGGTGGAGAAACATACAACCACATCGAACGAGTCAATGCAATAGACAAGGATAAGTGGTGGAGTATCAAGATTGAAAGCATACTGAATTGGAGCGGATACGAGCCTGGCAAGGGTCTCGACAAGAATCTTCAGGGCATTTCAAAGATGATACAATTGAAGTGCCACGACACTACCTTTGTCCTGGGTTATCAGTACACTTGGCAAGAGTACGACGACTGGTCACCACCATGGCGCGGTACTTACTATCCATTGGAACAGCCCATACCGCACTTGGAGCAGACTTTCCAGCAAGCCGGCGTCATGTGGGGATCAGATGAGGAGGAAGCATTAACAGCCTTGAAGAATCTATTCCTGGAGGACGAGGATATGGACTGTTGTGTTAGTGTCGAGGAGGAGGAGGAGGAAGGCCTTTCCATCCAAGCCATGGGCAAGGGATCATTCCCTAGAAACTGGACTATCAAAACATCCAGGGCCCGACGAGTCCCGGGGTAGCAAGGGTGAACAAGCATTGTTTATTTCATTTGCTAATGATTTCCTTTTCGCATTTCTATTTTTTTTAAATAAAATCTCCAATTTTCCCAAACATTCGTTTAGATTATCAAAAATCGCTTTTATGTTTTAATGAATTGATATTTATTACTATCATTTTCTCTCATACTTTTATCTATACATCATTACTATTTCCTGTCTTGATGAACCAATGACTGTGACATGCAATGAGACAACGCAACAAAATGATAGTGATTCGGAAGAAGAAGATATCATACCCGATGAAATTGTCAGAGAAGTAGAGGACATTGAGAACAGGCCTACGTCCAATCTGGACGAAAATGAGATAGTCAACCTGGGAGATTCAAAGACTGTCAAAGAAACTCGCATCAGCATCCACTTGTCACCGTCAGAGAAAGAAGAGTACATGCAAATCTTGAAAGAATATGAAGACATATTTGCATGGTCGTACGATGATATGACCGGTCTAAGTACATCCATTGTGGCTCATAAGTTGCCAACCAATCCAATGTGCCCGCTAGTGAAGCAGAAACTCCGGAAGTTCAAGCCTGATATGAGTCTGAAAATCAAGGAGGAAGTCACTAAACAAATCAATGCCAAGGTCCTCAGGGTGGTTGAATATCCAACATGGTTAGCCAACATCGTACCGGTTTCGAAGAAGGATGGAAAGGTCAGGATTTGTATCTATTATCGGGATCTCAACCGAGCTAGTCCGAAGGATGATTTCCCTCTTCCAAACATACACATCCTGATTGACAATTCTGCCAGACATGAACTCCAGTCGTTTGTGGATTGTTTCGCCGGTTACCATCAGATCTGGATGGACGAGGAGGACGCTGAGAAACCGGATTTCATTACGCTGTGGGGAGTGTGAACACGTGATTTTTCACCCACCATATACTCCTACAAGTTTAATACAATAAATTAATCTTACGAATTTTTGTTGAATCTTAGTGATTAATTGTGAATTGTTTGCATTTGCATATCCATAATTCTTCTTTTTTTAAAAATTATTAAAATTTGCATCACTGTTCTCAAGGAATTATGAAGTTATTGTTTGTAATTAATTGAATTAAATAACAAATGAAGTCGATTATCTGGTGTAATAAACTAATTGCTTAGTTGAATCATTTTTCTAGCAAATTGTGAAAGTAATTCTTTAAAAGTACGCAGATTAAATTGAATGGTGTTACTTCAAATCAATTCACTGATTAATCTATAAAAAGAAAGAATCAAATTAGTAAAAATTAGTTGTTACTTTTTAGTTTTAATTAGTATTAGTATTAGTTAAATTAAGTAAGGTTGGTTAAAGCCTAAGTTGTTAAATCTCGGACCTGGGCCAAGAAGGACCCAAGCCCAATTCCTTCTCTACAAGCGTCCAGAAACCCAGCCCAATAATCCCCTCACCTAGCCTGCCCCACACACTATCCTAAACGACCTCGTTTCACACCCCTCACCTCCCAGCCATTGGATCATCTCGATCCAACGGTTCCGAACTAAGGACCCCCCTAGTATTTGACTGTCCAAACCTTACCCCCCTACCCCATTAACCCAAAGTATTGCACCCCCCCTGACCGTCTCTATCCCTCCTCTCTAGAGACTTGCCGGTCTCTGCCGTCTCCTGCCAGTTGACCACCGTCCCTCCACCGTCCTCCGCCGGCCAGAAATCGCCTCTGGCGGCGGAGCACCACCAATCGACCCCAATTTTTCACCAGATGATCCTCGTCGTCCCCTCAACCTCGTCATGTTATTAACTTCCTCAATAATCCACCCGAGTTCCCTCAATTTCAGATCTAAAGTACTGAAAACCTAGAAATCCATATTCGGCCAACTTAAAGATGTTTAATGGCTCTCATCTACATGGATCGATAGCTCTCATCGAGGGATATTGATTTATGTGGGTTTGATTCATTTTCAAACCCCGTCGGAATCCGACCAAAGTCCGGTGACCTCAAACTTTCCGGCCAAATCACCTTACAGGTACTTTTTCCCCCCTTTTGTGTTTATTGTTCTTTTCCTTTATTTTTTACTTTCTTGAAAAAGGATCATGTATGTCGTTTAGGAATGCCGTTTTAACTTGTCTTTCTTGCATCTCTGTAAATTTCCTGAATCTGATAGCATGATTTACATGATTAACATGTTCATTTCTCTTGTAATCTTGTTTGATTTCTTTCCTGCTGTTAACTATGCCGATTCATGTTAAGTTAAAATTCAGAACTTGTTTCATGTTGATCATGTGTTAATTCCCTTCAATTAGTAATAGGTTTTCTTTCGACAATCATGATTACTTGCTTTGTTTGGGTAGACTATTCATTGTAATTGATTTTTGTTCAAAAAACCTGTTAGGATTTACTGCTTCTGCTTCATAGTTTATTGGAGCATGGTTATAATTAGATTAGTTGATTAGTTATCCAACTAATTAAGAAATTAGTTAATCCTGAACCAGTATATGGTCATGGATTAACTTAGTTTAATCCTAACTCAAGTTTAACCTAATTAACAGTAGCTTGTAAAAGATACTTGTTTAATAGGTTAACCTAGTCTAATAGTCTCTTAAGTAATTAACTAAATCCTAAAATCTGTCTAAGATAATTAGTTTAGGATTAATTAACTAAAACAAATTAGTTAACATGGGCTTAATAATTAGTTAAGTTTCTGATTTTAGGTAATCAAGTAGAATTAACTTAACTAAATCAGTTAGCTTTAGTTAAGGAATTAAATTGATTGACTTACATTAATTAACAAGCTAAACCTAGTTAACTAATAGGAACTTAATCAATTAACCCTTAATTAGTTAACCCAACCCTAGTCAAGAACAACCCTTAGTTAACTAAAATGGGCTAACTAGTTTTTAACTAACTAGAGTTAATAATAACCCAAGTGAGTAACCCTGATTACCCAATGGTAAATTCAAGGACTCCAAGGGGTACAATAGGTAATGTAGACTTAGGAAATCATAATTTTAAGGGTAAAAAGGTCTTTCAATAGGTAAGAATGTTCTAGAATAGGGGCAGCTGTCCCAAAGACAAGGTTGACAGTTGCCATACGTACTGTTGTCAGCCTTTTTGGATGGGAATATTCCTAAGGATATCCCATTCCCAAATATTCTATAAATATACCCCTTCCCTTTAGACTAGGGGGATTGGTTTTAGAGACTCCTACACTCTGATTCACACTCTCTCTACATTCTGAAATTGTTTCAAAAAAACATTGAATATTAGAAAACAAAACAAGAAAAATCAGGATAGCTCTTTATTCAAAATGTCCAAAAAGAAAATAGTAGAAAGAAATCTGGTCTCTCAAGAACTCTTCAAGGTTTTCTTTTTCTCTGGGTTTTCTCAGCTGTTGGTTTTTCTCTGATTTACTTTGGATTTTTCTGGAATTCATCTGGTATGGGTTGCAGAGCTGGGTTTAGTTTTGGTTGATGTTTATTGTTGCTGAATCCTTTTCCTTCTTGCTGATTGTTGTCCATACTTGACCTTTATTTGGTCATGTCTTTTGCCGTTTTTCACTTTAAAGGTATGTAACACTGAATTTTAGATAAAGTTATTGGTTCATATTGTGTTTTCTTTAAGATTCTGTGAATCTGAATCTTCTTCTCCTCCTTACTGATATAAAAACTGAAGTAAGGTTACCATTATTTAAATGTATGTATGTAACTCCTGAAATCAGCTTGGTTATTTGCTAAATTTCTGTCAATACATTTGGCATGTGGTAGTTAGATGTTAATTTTATCTTTGTTTAGCATGTTAGGGTAATTTGCACTTGGGTAGATGAGTTTGATTCCTTAATAATCAAACTCACCCCATGATGAGTGCATAAATAATAGCATGGTTGGTTGAAGTTTACCCTTCAAAAAGGTACAAAGTATGTAGTTAAAAGGGCATTAGAGTTGAGCAATCTAAACCTTTGAATGGTCAGGTTCATTATCTAAAATGCCTAAATAATCAAAGTTTCTATATAGTTTAGAATTATGTTTGTAGTAGCACTAGGGTAGATGAATCTGACTTCTTAATAGTCAAATTCACCCCTTGTAGTGCCCAAACAGTAGCTTAGGATGCTGAAAATCATCCTTTTATGGACATAAAGTGGATAATCAAAGGCTCATTAAGAGGAAAGAATCTGAATCCTTAATGTGATCAGATTTATTCTCTAAAACACGCCTAAATAATCAAAGTCAAAGAATAAGCATGGACTAAAGGTCCAAGGTATAAAAAATGATATTCTGGGGTTGAATTTGATCCTTTCATGATCATATTCACGCCAAACGAGTACATAGATGATTCTGTCCTTGGAACAGATAAACACAAGCCTCATCAGGATTGGAATTGACCTTCCCATGGTCAGTTTGGTTCTGATGAAGGCATAGCATCCAATGAGTTGGGTGTTCTACATATTACAGAGGGAAAGCTTAAACGATAGACCTAAAGGGAGCTTCGAGTCAGCAAATTAGTTAGAATTTTTATTTCAGTTTCGTTCATCCGTAAAATGTATAGCAGCAGTCAAGTTATAATTCCCCTATATCGATTTGTTAGCTCTCATTGTAATGTAATTGAAGACTGGACTGTACACTTAATTTCAGTTTTATTCATGTTCCTAAAAAATTCGAATTTACATTTTATCTATCTGAAAATGGTATTAGGCAAAAGAGCGCATGTGAAATCTTTTAGAGTTTCGACATAAATAGAGTTAGTAGGTCATCTTTTAGTCTATTGTGTGCCTTATAAATCTGCGAAAATCAGTGTATACATATGTGTGAATATTAAGACTTTAGAAACATGAGAATAGGCTGTTTAAAATTGGTAAGAATCACTGTCTCAAAATTAATAAGGTTGCATGTGGTTTGATCTTTGTTAGAAATCATAAAATATTCTGAAAGAAGCGTGACTTTACCTTGCCAATTCGTTTCAGAATTAATGAGTATTCTAGATCCATGTTTAGGTTGTCTAAAAAATGGAAAAACTGGAAAAATCTATTGTGTATGTATGAACGAATATGTATTTTGATTACCATGTTCCCCTGTTTATTCATCAAACTGAAAAGTAAAGATAATTAAGACTTAGCTGAATTTCCTAAACTAGTGACCTCCCTATAAAGTAGTCGTAATTAGGATTGGCTAAAAGAGTTGAAACAATTTGGGGCTAAAATATGGCCATAGCCCGAAACATGCTACATTTGGATTAATGAACACCATTTTAGGCAATCCTTTAGGTGGAGTGACACCTTTAGTTTTAAAATTGGGTAAGAATCGAATAAATTCCAAAACTACCATAATCTACACTCAGGAGTGGCAACTCATGCCCCCGATCCACAACTCAAAACATTAGTAAAATACGCATTAGCAATTACGGGTGCATTTCATGTGATGTGTTTGCCGTGTGTTCAAAAACAACAAGTGCTTGCCATCGTGACTTGTCTAAGATAAATCCATAAACGTCCTAATTGATCTTAAAACTAAAATTCTCCTTCAAATAGAAAATACGTAAAGAATGATCGAACATTTCCTCAAATAGGCACTATAAAACCGTCATGACCAATAGTTTTGACTACGTAATCTACACTCGGGTTCGACAACTCATGTCCCCGTCTTCAAACTTCAAATCATAATAAAATCACGTGTTGCAATTGCGGGTGCATTTCATGTGGCGTAATTGTAACATGTCCAAAGCATAACGAGTGCACGTTCTCGTGACTTGTTTTTAAGATAAATCCATACTTATCAAAAGCGGCTAAATTTCAAAGAGCTTAAATATGTAATAGGCTAAAACACGTAAATAATCATAAAATTTAGGCCAAATAATAATAATTAAGCGACCGTGCTAGAACCACGGAACTCGGGAATGCCTAACACCTTCTCCCGGGTTAACGTAATTCCTTACTCGGATTTCTGGTCGCAGACAAATCAAAACAGAGTCAAATCTTCCTCGGTTTGGGATTTTCAAAACAAAACGGTGTCCCGGAGCATAGTCAAAAATCCGGGTGGCGACTCTGAAAACTAATAAAAATCCCAAATTCGAATAATGTCATTTAAAGTGGAAAAACTCCCTTATTACCCCTTCATTAACACGGGGGTAGTGAAAAAAGAGGTGTGACAGCTCTGGCGACTCTATTGGGGATTCTAACCCAGAATCTCTGGTTTAGGGTTGAAGAATTGGAGTTTAGAATAACTATTATATTTGGCTTTTGATTTAACATGTTTGAACCTAATGTGCTAAATGCCGAGTTTTACCGCTTCGATATTGTTTAGACTGTATATAAAATGTTACGAATCCCTCTTCTCTCTAAGTCTTCTAAATCATCTGGGAAGTGTGCACTTCATATGACTTCTTTTCTGTTAGAGTCATCAAAATTTTAGAATGAGGTACGAACAAGTTGCAAAGGCGGTGAAGCTTCTGTATTCTCGGTACGCTGCCCCGACCTCGGCTCGAGCTGTCCGCTCGGGTAAGCCTTGTCTAGAACAAAACCACAGGGTGTAAACCTAGTATGACATAGCCTCATGTCGGATCCCTAGTAGGAACGTTTATTTGCAATCACGTGATTTTGACTTAGGGGACTCAACACAGGGGTTGGGTCCGTCTAGGATAGGTGAACCCAAAATGAAAGACCATCCTGATACATCCTACTTGCTATGTGTACAACACTTTGTTATGGTTTGTTTGTTGACCGGCTAAAAGAAGATAACAGAGAAAACAAGAGAGGAATAGAATAGGAGATTTATCCGATTTTTGAAAAAAACTGATATTCAAAATCATCCCGAAACTCTGCCAAAATATCTTTTAATGGAAAATAGTATTTCAAAACAAAGTAAGTCGGTGCATATTTTTCAAAATTGTGTCGAGATTTCCCGAACTACGCATTGTTTGATTCTCACCGGATGTGAGATACGTAGGCAACCCCCATCGGGTCCAACCTTATTTTCAAAACCAAAATAGAAAAATGCGGTCGCAAAATTAGGTGATGTTGTTCTTGCCTAAATAGCCAATCGTCCCAGCGGGACGCCGGAAGGCTATTTTTGCAAAAAATAGCCACTAATAGTCTTTTCGAAAATTTTGGCCCAATTAGCGAGAACATCCCTAAAAGCTTCCTACCCGAAGTATTGATGGGCCGTATTCGCGAGGATGCTCCATTTTTCTTTATTACAAAACTTTTGCAAAAATAACACTTTTTCGCATTCAGTCAAAACTTTTTATATGGCTTTATTTTCTTAATCAAAACATTTAAACAAATGTGCAAGATGAATACAGTTGAAAACACCCCCTTTAGGGTCGTAGAGGAAATTCCCGTGGGACTCCATATGTGGTGGAGTGACTTGGGGGAAGTTAGTAGAAAGTCTGCCGTAAAAGCTTTAGGCAGACTCACTGGCCTTCTAAAAATCAAGCCGAGGTTGGATATCGTCGAAGCTTTAGTGTCGTTTTGGGACCCCGCCCACAACGTGTTCCACTTTTTAGACTTTGAGTTGACACCTACGCTAGAGGAAATAGCGGGGTATGCTGGTCTCGGTGACAATCTTAGAAGTCGGTATCCAGTGGCACCCAGGGCGGTAACTCCACATAAGTTCTTGGATCTTTTGAACATTAGTCGGGACACTCAAGACTCACACCTGACTGAAGGGTTATGCACTTTCTATTTCTTGTACAAACGCTATGGAGATCCTCGGGGCTATGAAGCTGAAAATACTGGTCTAACTCACCACAAGAACCAGGCTAAATGGGAAGCCCGCAGAGGGTTAGCTTTCGTGGTAGCATTCCTGGGTGCCTTAATCTGCCCTAGAGGTGACGGACTTATAGATATCGGACTAGTAGGGATGGTAGATCTCGTGATGAAGAAGAATAATGGCACTCTTATACCAATGATCTTAGCTGAGATTTACCGTGCTCTGACAATTTTCCAGTTTGGGGGAAAGTTCTTTGAAGGGTGCAATCTGCTCCTACAGATTTGGATGATCGAGCACCTCTGTCACCGCCCAGGTACATGAACTACGGCTTAACCGGTTTGAATTGTATCGAAGAACACAGTACTCAGGTAGAGGGCAACAAATTTCCCGAGGGTACAGAGGCATGGCACTCACATTTGAGTTCATTGACTGCCGACCGAATCAAGTGGACTTTCCGATGGCTCCCTGTCGGCGAGGTTATCAATATGTCCATTAAGGTGTGTTATCTATAATGGGTATGTGGAGTATCTAGCCATATGCCCCACATCGGGTCTTACGGCAGTTGGGTAGACAACAAGGCATTCCACATGATGAGGACCTAAGCCAACAAGCCATTGAGTTGTGTCCGAGAGCTACATTTCCGGAAAATAGGGTCAGTCAGATCCGGAACCAGTGTAGATTCTTAGAGCCTCAGACTCGGGTAAGAAATTTATCTCAAGGGGAAGTAGAGAAAGCCTATATTTCTTGGTATGGTAGAAGAGGCCGAGAGCATCAAAAACCGGAGCGACCTGCGAAAAGACCTCACGTGCAGCATTTTACTGAGCAGCCACAAGAACACTGGGGTTGGCTAGAAAAGGAAAACAACTACCCGGCTACAATAAGATAACTGGAGGCCCAAATCCGAGAGCTCAAATTTGAAAACACTTTACAAATTGCTGCAGCCGAAGGGGAAAGAAACAGGCTGAATAAAAAGAATGAAGCCCTCCGGGCTCAAATCCAGAAAATGAGGATAGCCATTGAAAACCCTGAAAGAAGTAGAGCCGAGGAAAGACTTGTCACCAGTCTCAAGTAAAAGTTGTGTAGCTATGGTGACGACTTGGACAAAGCCGAGGAAGATTTGACCCGAGTTCGAGCAAAGTTGGCAAAGAATGCAGAAGAAAGGGCAAAATTCGTGCAAAAATTGAAGAGAAAGCACGACCAAGAAGTTCTGGGTTTGAAAGAAAGAATGGCCACTTTTGAAAACGAAATGGCCAAGCAAGAAAAAAGGTTTAAGGAAGAAAGAGAACAGTGCTATGATGTGATAGCCCAATTGGAAGAAGAATTGCGACAATGGCAAGAGCAGACTCCCAAAGACGCCCATGCTTTAGAGGCAAGATCCCAGCAGATCGGGCGTCTACTTCAGGAAAAAGGTATCATCAGCCAAAGGGTCCGGGAGATAGCTGATTACATTGTCACCAAGTGCCAGGAATGCGAAGACATGACTCGGACCACCTTCTTCTCAGCGGTTATGATCTTCGTCCACAAGATAATGGATTACCTCTACCGCTTCCAACAAGATATAGCACGCAGGCCCGTGGCAAGGCCGAATGATGCCCCACGGGTCTCTGAAGCAATGGAAGCACTGATGTATTTTTGATATTTCTCAAGTCTGTATTTAATTTTCATGTTGTAGTCCTGTCTAAGTCCATTGTAGTTTTTACATTTCCAAGAAAGAATGTCTTAAGTCCTTTTGTAGTTTTTAAAATTTTAAAAGAAGTGTACTAAAGTTTCTTATGAAGATTGAAAGTATTTTATCTAATGAATGAAAGTCCCGAAAAAATGTTTATTTCCTTCCTTCGGATTTATCCCTTGAACTACGTAATGATCGGATTCACGCAGCGCCGTGATACGTAGGCAATCCACATAGGATTAGATCATAATAGAGCAAAAAATAATATAATAAAAGAAAGAAAAGAGTAATGACATAATAGAGAAAAACAAGAGGTGAAATAGAATAAAAAAAGAAGAGGGCAAAGTTCAGATCCGAGAAAATTAAGCCAGGATGTAACACACAACTGTTGCAAAACATATAGAAAGCGTTCAATTGCCTAGGTGCATTGCATACCCCAAACGTGCGATTCCCTATGTGATAAATGTTTCAACCTAACGTTTTGTTGGTTCACTCTTAAAGGTGTTTTTCTAAGGTGGTTGGTTTTTGCGGTAACCTGGCTTCCCATCCTTACTTCACTAGATCAAAAGGAAGCATAGAAATGACATCCGAGAGTCACTTATCAATCGTCAACTCTTTTGTGGAGGACCCGAATCCAGTCATCCCAACATCTGAGTCAGCCACAACTGAAGAGAACAGGATTTTGCGTTGCCGCATGCTGGAAATGTGGGACGCATGGTCCAATGGTAGGGAACCGCCCAGTTCCATCCCGGGTTTTCCATATATAATCCCCAGGACAGGCGGAACTTCCAACATCCCTATAAGTTACCCAACCACGCCACTTGGATACCCAACTATGTCGGCTCACTTTGCCGGAAGGCCTTCTGAGGTTCGCCCCCAGGTCCTGTTTTCCGGTGCATCTTCCAACAACTTCACCGCACCACCGAGCTCCGCCATGGCTCCACCAACCATCTCGGGACCAAGCTTCGAGCCACCGGCATTTACATTCCAAACGCCATTATTTCTGGGCACCACTCATGTCACTCCCGATTCATACCCCCAACAACCTCAGTATGAAGTTACTTTGGGACGAGATAAGAAAAGCCCCGAGCACGAAGAAATGTCTCAAAAAATGAAGAGTATCGAGCACAGCCTCAAGAACATACAGGGGCTGAGCGAGCAAAAAAGCGTTTCCTATGCCGATTTGTACATGTTCCCGCACGTCCATTTGCCTCTCGGGTTTAACCCCCAAGTTCGAAAAATATGACGGACATGGGGACCCCATAGCTCATCTGAAAAGGTATTGCAACCAACTCCGAGGAGCCGGTGGGAAAGAGGAACTTCTCATGGCATATTTCGGAGAGAGCTTAATAGGGATTGCATCGGAATGGTACATGGACCAGGATATATCCCACTGACACGTATGGGATGACCTAGCCCGGGACTTTGTTTGACAATTCCAATACAACATGGATATCTCTCCCGGTAGAAACTCTCTATCCAACCTTAAAAAGAAGTCCTCGAAAAGTTTCAGAGAATACGCTATTAAGTGGCGCGAGTAGGCTTCCAGGGTCAAACCTCCGATGGATGAGGTCAAAATGGTCAGTGTTTTTCTGCAAGCACAAGAAGCAGATTACTTTCAAAATATGATGTCCTCCATGGGCAAACCATTTGCAGAAGCAATCAAAATCGGAGAAATGGTTGAGAATTGTTTAAAGACCGGTCGTATCCTGAGCCAATCGGCCATAAGAGAAACCTCCCAGTCCATCCAAAACAAATCCTGGAGTGCAGCCAACAGGAAGAAGAAAGAAGAAGGGGCAATGATGGCTTCCGATGTCATAGGTTCTCGGCAATACTCAGGTCCATTCCCCAAAACATCCCAATACTACTATCCTCACCAAAATGCAGTTTATACTACGTCCCCTTTTCCCTATGCGGTGATGAACGCTCAGCCGCATCTCAGGCCGCAACAACAATACAACTAGAATAGAGCTCCACCCCCAAGAAATAACCATCCTCCCCCAGCCCCATATAATCCACGCCCTCGTCAAAACAACTACCCGTATAATGCTTACCCCTGTAAGCCACCAAGGAGACTTAATTCCCTCCTATCGGCGAGCCATATTCAAGTCTTTTACCGAAGTTGGTCCCGATGGGGCTTCTGCAACCCGTACCTCCGACTAGGCAAAACCCAGCATCAATGTCATACAAACCCGGAACCAATTGTACCTACCATTCCGGAGCAGATGGGCACGACACAGAGGATTGCTGGACTCTCAAGCGGGCTATGGAGAATATTATAGAGCAAAAGAAAGTGGGTGTGAAGGGACGAAGAAGCTCCCAATGTGACGAACAATCCGTTGCCCACCCACAATAATGGACCCATTATCTGCATGATTTGCGAGGACCAAGATTTTGATCCAGCATTAAAAGCTATCATTGCCATCGCAGATACATAAAAAAAGCCCAAGGCGGAACCCAAGCCAGCCAAGGAAATAAAGAAGAGTAACCCCGTCCCTCAAGCCACCGAAAAGGCGGAAGGCAAGACAAAAATGGGATCCTCTAAAGACGTTGTCCTTTACGTCCCCAAGGCACCCAGGAAGGAACAGTGTGTTTTAAGTCCTCCTAGAAGATTTCAATTCAATAAAGAAATAATGAACAACCCAAAGATGTACGTACCAAAGGGGACATATGCAGCGCGGGGGGCAAATAATTTCACCAAGGCTGAACGAGCCTGTGGTAATTATCCGCGCGTCGCAAACTCCCTTGAAGGATACTACTGTCGCCCCTTGGAACCACAACAAAGACGGTAGTGACATACAAAGGGAAAGAGATCACAGGGGAAGCAATTGAAGCAAACTCCTCTGAGAAATACCTCAATCTGAAAGAGCTGGCTAAAAACAACCATAAACGCTTCCCTCTTAAAAAACCTATCACCGCCGAAGAGGCTGAAGAGTTCTTTAAGAAAATGAACATGACTGAATACGCCACAATTGAAGAACTCAGGAAAACTCCTGACCAAGTCTCACTCTTATCTCTGTTGATGGGCTCAAACGAGCATCAGAAAATACTCTTGAAAACGCTGAATGAAGCGTATGTGCCGGCGGAGACCTTAGTCGAGCAATTAGAAAGAATGGTCGAGTGCTTCTTTGAAGTAAACAAAATTTCTTTCAGCCGGAATGATCTACCTCCCGAGGGAGCTGCTCACAACAAAGCCTTACACATAACAGTTAAAAGTGAGGGATATTATGTGAAGAGAGTTATGCTTGATGGAGGTTCCGGGGTAGATATTTTCCCTTTATCAACACTATAGGGAATGGGAATCGGCACTGAGAGAATCAGGCCAAATAACGTCTGTGTCCGCGCCTTTGACGGTATCAAAAGGGACACTATAGGCGAGAAAGACATAGTCATGACAATCGGCCTTGTGGATTTTACGGTAACCTTCCAAATCTTGGATATGGATACCTCATATAACTTCCTGCTAGACCATGGATTCACGCCGCCGGGGTAGTGCCATCTACCCTCAACCAGATGGTCAAGTTTGAGCATGAAAATCAAGAGATATTGGTCCATGGGGAGGACGAGCAATCAATAAACAGAGACCCATCGGTCCCCTGTCTCGAAGCCAAAGAAGGAAGTGAGCATATTGTCTATCAGGCATTTGAAATTGTGCTTGCCGATCAGCACGAAGAAGGTACTCCGTGCCCGTAGCCTTGTCTATCAAATGTGTCAATCATGGTCGCTACCGACATGATTAGACATGGATACAAACCCGAAAAGGGGCTTGGGGTAGCCATACAGGGTATCACCGAACCGATCTCTCTGCCTGTTGCTGAAAATTTCTTCGGCATAGGTTTCCAGGCCACAGAAGTCGATGTGGAATGGGCCAACGCTCGAAAGAAAGATGGTTGGGACTTGCCTCAGCCAGTTCCCCACATTACTGAAACTTTCCTCAAACCACAATATATTGAAGAAGAATAGGAGGCCTTTACGACCGAAGAAATTGAAGAAACCTGTGAGGCCGTGTTATATGAAACTAGCATGGTTCAGCCGGGAGAAGGCTCAAGCACCGCTGAGGTGCAATACATGGGCCCAAACGCCAAGTTGCAGAACTGGAAGGCTACTCCGTTCCCCGTCAGGCGGGAGTCTCGATAGTTCAGATTTGCCATCTTTCCTGCACTATGAGTTATTTCAGGGTGTAACTCAACTATTTTTAATTTATTGCCTTTTGAATTCCGATGTAAACCCTCCTATGTTCAAATTCAACGAAATGAAATCAAAATTTCATCATCTATTATTCTTTCTAATTTTTTCTTATTTTTCTTATTTTCAGTCCTAAAAATGCGGTCTTAAATAACATGACATGCTTGCGGACTTCATGCTCTGATCTTAATACGATGTCTAACCTCGAAATAATGAATCAAGAACCGGAATATGATGAAGAAGAGGCTTTTAGGGAAATAAATCGAGAATTAGAACAATTCGAGAATAAGCCTACGCCAAACTTAAACGAAACAGAACCCGTCAACTTGGGTAATGCAGAAGAGGTTCGAGAAACCATGATAAGCGTCCACACTGATGAAAGAACTAGGGACGCTTTGATTCAACTTTTATTTGAATTCAAAGACGTGTTTTCTTGGTCTTATGACGACATGCCCGGACTAAATGTGGACTTGGTGGTACACAAATTGCCGACCTATCCCGGTTATCCACCCGTCCAATAAAAACAAAGGAAATTTAAAACAGACATGAGTGACAAAATCAAAGAAGAAGTCACTAAACAATTAAAAGCTAGAGTGATCCGAGTGGTCCAATACACCACCTGGCTGGCCAATTTGGTTCCAGTACCTAAAAAGGACGGAAAGATCAGAGTATGTGTCGACTACCGAGATTTGAATAAAGCAAGCCCTAAAGATAACTTTCCACTACCAAACATACATATTCTGGTTGATAATTGTGCCAAACATGAGGTCGGTCATTCGTGGATTGCTATGCCGGATACCACCAGGTATTGATGGATGAAGAAGATGCAGAAAAGACAACCTTCACTACACCCTGGGGCACCTATTGTTACCGAGTCATGTCTTTCGGTCTAAAGAATGCTGGGGCGACATATATAAAGGCAATGACCGCCATTTTCCACGACGTGATGCATCAGGAGATTGAGGGCAACACGGATGATGTGATTATTAAATCCAGGACGCAAGATGACCATGTCCAGCATTTGAGGAAATTCTTCGAACGCCTGCGTAAGTGTGATATGAAATTAAACCCCGCCAAGTGTGCTTTTGGAGTTCCATCTGGGAAATTACTAGGTTTTATAGTCAGTCGACGGGGCATCGAGCTGGACCCCACAAAGATAAAATCTATTCGGGATCTCCCACCTCCAAGAACCAAAAGGAAGTCATGAGTCTGCTGGGTAGGTTGACTTACATCAGCAAATTCATCGCTCAGTTGACATCCACTTGTGAGCCCATATTCAAGTTGTTGAAGAAAGATGCAGCAATCAAATGGACAGACGAATGCCAGGACGCTTTCAAAAAGATCAAAAAATATCTGTCGAACCTGCCGGTGCTAGTCCCACCATAACCAGGAAGAACTTTGTTCTTATACCTCACAGTGCTGGAAAATTCCTTCGGGTGCGTTCTCGGGCAACATGACGCAACCGGGAAGAAAGAATAGGCCATATATTACTTGAGCAAGAAGTTCACGAGCTACAAAGCCAAGTATACGTTGTTGGAAAGAACTTGTTGCGCTCTAACTTGGTTCGCTCAAAAAATCCAGCATTATTTGTTGGCTCATACCACCTACCTCATCACTAAGCTGGATCCATTGAAGTACATTTTCACGACCCAAAACCTATGGGTTGTGATGGTGCCGGACACCACTGTCAGGCAAGCCAACCCCTTAATCAGTTGAAATACCTTCCTGCTTAACATTTTCGAAAACGTGTCTTTTTCTGCATTTCATAATCAAATAATTCAAAAAATCTCGTAAATTAAATACGGCAGGAAATCAACTTAATATAATAAAAGAAATACCAACACATCCCCAGAACCCGGTGACACAAGTACATGAGAAATTTCTAAGAATTTATACAATTATATTACTCTTGTCCGAGAAATAAATTGGACAAAGGCAACAGAGATAAAATGTAAATACATATAGGGAGACTCCGTCAGCTGCGGAACGCCTCCGGATGAATGCAGCCCGAGTAAGTCTCCAAATCAATCACTTTACTATGTAGGTACCTGTGCAACAAAATTCACAGAAAGTGTAGCATGAGTACATAAACATATATGTACCCAGTGAGTATCCCGTCTAATCTCGAAGAAGTAGTGACGAGAGGTCGACTCGACACTCACTAAGGTCCAACAATAGTAATATGACAGCATATAATGAAAGCGGTAGGCATGTGAAGGTAGATAAGAACCAATGTGAATATAAGGCACTGAAATCCGAGTAATTTCTGAAAATAAGTAAATAACAATTTCCACCCCCTTCTTCCTCAAATCTCAAAGTAAATAACGGTTCCCACTTTCTTTTCCTCAAATGTTGCCAAGTCAATATCTATGAAACAATAACAAATAGTTATACGTAAATAGGACTAAGACAACCGACCGGAGTCGTAAGGTAGTATATAAACACTGAATAATCGTAAAGCTCCCCACGATCGCGGATCATACCTGTGACTCGTGTGCTGACTCGATTATACTGATTTAACATAAAGCTCCCCATGATCGCGAATCATACCTGCGACTCGTGTGTTGACTCGATTATAAAGCTCCCCACGGTCGCGAATCATACATGCGACTCGTGTGCTGACTCGGTTATAAAGCTCCCCACGGTCGCGAATCATACATGCGACTCGTGTGCTGACTCAATTATATACAAATATCTTTCAATCCGCCGTGGCGTATGGTCTGATCCCGTAGGAGTAGGGGGAAATCACACATCGCTCGCGGAAAGTAAAATGCGAAGCGGTCACATGCACACACAATGTTCGTTTCTTTTCATATTACTTTCCCGAAATAATTTCTTTCACTATTACTTCCCGTAAAACCATTCCTTTCATATTATTTTCAGTAACAATTCCTTTCTTATCATTTTTTCGTAAAACAATTCCTTTCATATTATGTTAAAGTCAACTGAGAGTTTAAATCGTAACGTTCCACATTTTCATATCATTTCAAAAGTAGTATGCAACACACAATACATCCAAAAATGAAAATAGGGCACACAGAGTCATGCTTGTGAATCCTAACACTACCCGACATAGCATAATAGTCGCTACGTGCGGACTCTCGTCACCTTGTACGCACGTAGCCCCCAAAATAATTAAACACAACATATAGAACACCTATGGGGACAATCCCTCTTATAAGGTTAGAAAAGAGACTCACCTCGCTGCAACGATTCATCACCGGCTTCCAAGCCTCTACGACGTCTTCAATGGATGCACGACACCCCCAAACTATCCAAATAACGATAATTCAATGAAAATATACTCTATTGTTCATAACAAATTCAAATTACAAAGTTCCCCAACCCGGCTCAATGAAATGACCAAAATGCCCTCGGGCCCACGTGACCGGACTTCGAAATCTCTTGACGATAATCTCTAACCGTAGCTTTACTAATTAAATTACACAATTTACTCCAATATTTGTGCTCAATTTGTGGCTAAAATCAAATTTATCCAATTTCTAGGTTTCCTTGCAATTCCCCCAATTTTTCTCAATTTATCATATCTAATCCATGCAATGAAACTTGTATTTGACTCGTAAATAAGAAGAAATTACTTACCTCCGATGCTTGATGAAATCCCCCTTGAAATTCTCTCCAAAATCGCCCATAGCATACGCATTGAGTGAAGGAAATGGCCAAAATTCGAATTTAACTTAATCTGCCCAAGCGACCCTCCTGTGTGATCGCATAACATGCTCCGCGATCGCACAGGCCTTCTATGGTGCCTCCTCAAATCCTTCTGTGCGATTGCAAACCAGCCCCCGCGATCGCACAGGCCACCTGCTGCTTCCCTCCGCGATCGCACCTCCAGCCTTGCGTACGCATAGGCCAACTTCCCAGCCATCTCCGCGATCACATGGAACCTCCTGCGATCGCATAGGCCAAAACCCAGCTCCCATGGATCCTTCTCTGCGATCGCACCACTAAGGCTGCGATCGCACTGAGTCCCCAAAACACCAGAAAATCAGCAGCAACAAGATACTTGGAAATAACCCGGAACCACCCCGAAACACACCCGAGGCCCTTGGGACCCCGTCCAATCACACGAATCAGTCCCATAACCCCATACAGACTTTATCGATGTTCCAAATCACATCAAACAACGCCGAAATCACGAATCGCACTAAATTTCAACTTTATGAACTTTGAAATTTCAAAATTTCACATCCGATGCCGAAACCTATCAAACCACGTCCGATTGACCTCAAGTTTTGCACACAAGTCATATTCGACACTACGGACCTGCTCCAACTTCCGGAATCGCATTCCGACCCCGATATCAAAATATCTGCTTCCGGTCGAATTCTTCCAAAACCTTCAAATTCTAACTTTAGCCAAATAACCTCGAATTGACTTCCGGATATCTGAATTCACTTCCGATCGTGCTCCCAACTCCAGAATCACCATACGGAGCTATTCCCAGACTCGGAATCCCAAACGGACATCAAAATCATCAAAATGCGCTTCAAGCCAAATTTAGGAAATTTCTTCAAAAATACTTATTTCCACAATATACGCTGAAACGCTCCCGGGTTATCCAAAACCTGGTCCGGACATACGCCCAAGTCCGAAATCATCATATGAACCTGCTGGAACCTTCGGATCTTGATTCCGAGGTCGTTTAATCCAAATTCCAGTCTTCATCATTTTCTTCAACTTAAGACTCCCGAAATGAGAATTTTTCTTCCAATCTAACTCTGAACTTCCTGAATTTCAACTCCGACCATACGCACAAGTCATAATACCTGAAATGGAGCTGTTCATGACTTCCAACCGCTGAACGACGTGCTAGATCTCAAAATGACCGGTCGGGTCGTTACATTCTCCCCCACTTAAACAGACGTTCGTCCTCGAACGTGCCAAGAACTTCTCTTGAGATATTTGAATTTACTGACCAATACCTCATGCACCTGCCTGTGCTGACACAACCCATTTTAACACATAAACTTGATAAAAACTAAAGATGACCTCTTTTATCCATACAGCAAATCCCGGACTCAATTCTAACTCCTGAAATTCTCTGCCATGCCTGCTCTGATTCATGAATACCGTATCAATTACCACACGAGGCACCAGAACACAACTACGTACCTTCACTGAAACGACACCATACACTGCATAGTCCATCTGTTGACTACAAGGACGCTCTCTGAACCTTAATAGCCAAAATTCTACGAATCTGATGCTCTAAGTGTTATTTATAAGATATATACAAACATCCTACTAATATGCTGCCGATACCACCACAACGGAGAAGACGTGTAGACATTGGTAACCAATTGCAGAGTTAATCAAACATTGAAATCCTTTGTCTTGATTTAGATCATTTTCTCATTATGGATCAAACACTGGTATTTGACCTGTAATATACTTCACATAATCTCATCACACCGATCCCAGATTCCATAGCCTCATCTCACCTAGTATGAATTGTTCAGACAGCAAATCCTCCCAGACATGGCCAACAACCACACACAATGCCATAATGCGCCAATAGGCCACAACTCGAACATGTTACATAAGAAATGACTTAGGAAAGGACTACTCAACCCACGCAACCAATATAAACTCCTTCCTAACATATGGGAAGTAAAACACAAGGAAAATAATTATAGGAGCCCTACTCAACATCACACTGTTGCAGTGCGCAACCCGGTCCAAATAACATACCCGTGGTGGCGTGCCACCCGATCCCATCATAAAATTTACATTAAGAGATAAACACGGAGCTGAATTGCTCATTATTACAAATCCCTGAATACCGGTCACAAGCACGCTAAGTGCATAATACCATTATGGGGAGACTGATGGGGCCATATACTACCAACTCAAGCACAACTGAGGTGCGATATATAACCTGAATCTCAAGAGCCGCTCTGCTCACTTAACCATTTCACTATGCGGAATCTCAACACATACGAAATTATCAAACAGTTTCACAACTCACATAACACGTTCACAATCTACCTGAACCAATGAAGACGAGACAACATCTGATATTCCAACACCCCTTCTCTGCGGGGCGCTATACTGAAATGAACACACTTGGCTTGTATGAAGCCCAAAAATCTTGTTTACATCCAATAACACACTTCAATTCGATCCCGCTTGCACTGAACTAAGTTAATAGCTTCACCTAAGTCCATAATACCCTGATCCCTCTCGTACTACACAAGAATGATTATCATAACCGGGACAAACCCTCCCGCAATCCACAATCAACTGAACTGAATGCCTTCCAGGCATAAGTTATCAATTAAGCCATATTACATTCCTTTATACTTGGTCTACTTCTTCCAATCTCCTTGGTGACTGCAAGTCACACTAATGAAATCCTCTCGCGGTCAAGCTCCCATGACTTTCCACACAAGGTAACAAGTCTGCACATCCTAACTCCTGATCCCACAAATGCTGCAAACACATCAAAAATTCATGACCAGGACACAAACCTCCTTCCGAACATCGACCTCATGTGACACTGAAGATAACACCAACTAATTCTAAACATTCAAATCCTTTGCCCTTGCTCCACTGAGCTCATGACATCCTGGATCACACCGATTTTCAATCTCGATTCTTACCTGCAGTTCCACATTGACTACTGCTCCTAATATGCCGATATGGATTATCGTAGGAATTTCATCAAAATTCCTGAACCACTAATAGGGCGAACACTTTATCATATAGAAACCCCTTTACCTACCTCGATTCACAAGAATCATAACAACACGCGAGCGAATTCTCACACTCACACCACATGCAAATTCCTTAAGTAGTGGTCTGAACCACCATAAACCTTCCGGGATCCGCCTACACCTGACAGGCCATAGAACTTGAATGCTTCCAATGAAATCTATTACGACGGCCGACAAGCCCTACACACACCTGCATATACCACATGCAT
The DNA here is from genome assembly GCA_005239495.1 of Nicotiana undulata. Taxonomy (NCBI): domain Eukaryota; kingdom Viridiplantae; phylum Streptophyta; class Magnoliopsida; order Solanales; family Solanaceae; genus Nicotiana; species Nicotiana undulata. Next base: position 50,489 of record ML258146.1, on the reverse strand, counting down.
ACTCAATTATACCGAAGGAAATGATCACTGCCGAACAGGTGCCATTCCAACCGTGGCTAACCAAATTCATTTTCCTTTTAAATCATCCTCAATTGCCTCGCAGACAATAATAGCTCCCTTTAACTCATAACATCTCAATCCTTACTCATTCCGAGTGACCCTGATTCACGAGACCGTGCTGCCTAAATCCTGCAGCCCGTCTCATACCCTTCCAAATGGCCATTTGCACAATCCGGAGTCTATTTCTCTCACTTCTGCAATACTATCCTGCATGCTGAAAATAACATAGGATACTCCAATCATCGTCCCCTTAGCTGTAACAACTTGCCAATACGCCGACAATCCGCAACCCCATGAGAACACCATCCTACAACCCAACTGCAGGAGGTGGGACTCCCCCACTAAGCCCGAAGCTATGCTTGCACCACTCTGGACCCTGCTGAAATCCTTTCTCCTTTTCTAACATGCTCTTGCTCAACCAACCCGTCCAGCCCTTCCGAATTCTCCTATTAGAACTCCCTAAATACCCAAATCTCCTAGCACCATTCACACATTCTGCCTCTTACCGAATCGCCGCTATGATGTACAACCTGCACAACACAAGTGCAAGGTACAACTCGATGAAGCATGGGCAGATTGTTTTAAACACGAATTTTGGTCATTTCTTTCATTTGGCTTGGATGATTTTTGGAGAGCTCAAGGATGGATTTTCACCAAGAAACACAAGGTAAGTGATTTCTTCCTATTTTTGAGTTAAATATGTGATCTTACATGGATTTAGACATGAAAAATTTGTATAAATTTGGGATTTTTGGGGAAGACCTAGAACTTGGAATTTTGAACTTTTACCATGAATTTGAGCATGGAAATTGTAACAAATTGTATATTTGAGTTAGTAAAGTTATGGGTAGAATTTATCTTCGAGAAATTTCGGAATCCGAGCATGTGGGCCCGAGGGCATTTTGGTTAATTCCTTGAGCGGAGATGGGAGTTTATATAATCTGAATTTTTAGCAAATATTTGAGTATATTTTCATTGGTTTATCATCATTTGGGTTGGTTTGGAGCATTGTGCATCGATTGGAGTCGTCGGGAAGGCTTGGAGTCCGTTTATGGAATTTCGGAGCGAGGTAAGTCTCCTTTCTAACTTTGTGAGGGGGAATTGTCCCTTAGGTGAACTAAATAAATAAATGCTATTATTTGCGGGGGCTACGTACGCATGAGGTGATGGTAGTTCGTGCATAGCTACTGTTATGCCATGTCCGGGTAGTCTAGGACCCACTAGCATGCCTTACGTGTTGTACATGTGATCAATGAAATTTTTTAGGCTGGTAATGCTATGGAATTGGTAATTTATTTTCCTAAAAAGGTTAGGGTGTAATCTTTTAATTATTTGGAAAGAGGATGGATTTCCCCGTGGATTATTGTGTTCCTGGCAAGGTTATTTTATTGAATATTGTTAAAACTTGGCAAACGAATTTCCAGAAAAAATTTCTAAATACTATCTTCATGTTTAATTAAAGAGAATTTTATCACTTCTATGAGAAACTGTTTTCTTGAATAAAATATTGATCTTTTATGTGAATACATGTACATATGAGCACCTGAGTCGCAGGTATGATTCGCGAGCAGGCTAGCCGTATTGTTATTATGTTGACTGCGTCGCATGATCGATTCGCGAGCGGAAAAGATAGTTGCATCTATGCTTCGAGCCGTTCAACCATCGGCAGTGCACATTTTATTATTGTTGGTCCGCGCCGTTCGACCATCAACATTTCTTGCACATGATATTTGCTGCTTAGTTGCTATGTTGTTTTTGCCTTATTACTGGCCTGGAATTTTAAGTTGTCAATTGAAATGAAAGAGATTGAGAATTATTAAATATTTTGGAAGAAGTTGTTCCTTCCCGTTGATCAGGTTGTTATTTTATTAAATCACCCGTATTGATTAATTTGTATTAACATGACGAAGAATTTAAGTGTAAATTTTGGAAAGAGTTGACATTATTTATTCCCGAACTTAATAAATTGCCTATGATAACCATGCTTAGTGTCACACTTGAATAATTTAAATTGACCTATAGCAAGTGTCTAATCTGACCTCTCGTCACTACCTATCTGAGGTTAGGCGTGATACTTACTAAGTACACGTTATTTTCGTACTCATACTACACTTGTTGTGCATTTTGTTGCACAGGTACCTTCATAGCCCAGTGACTGACTTGGAGACTTGGACGGGCTGCATCATACGGAGGCGTTCCGCAGCTGACAGAGTCGTCCTCCTATGTATTTGTACTTTATTTTCAGTCCTTGTTCAATTTGTACCTCAGACAAGCTTTGTATGATTGTATAAATCCTTAGAAGTTGCTCATGCACTTGTGTCACCAGGTTCTGGGGATGTGTTGGGATTTAGTCGATTAAAACTAAATTGAACTGATGTCGTACTTAATTTACGAAGATTTATTTATTTGATTATGAAATGCAATGAAAGGTAACGATTTCAAAAATGTTAAAATAGGAATTTCTTCAACTAATTAAGGTTTGGCTTGCCTGACAGTAGTGTCCGGCGCCATCACGACTTATGGAATTTGGGTCGTGACACTCTTACTGCTTTAGTTTACTAATTACCAGTCTATTTCTGTCTATTGCTTGGCTTACAATATGTGGCTAGCCTATTTAACTTACTGTTTCACTTAGCATATATGAATTTTGTCCTAATTCAACTCATGATCAGCATGTTTATGAACTTGTTTATTACCTTTATAGTATGTCTCATTCTGGCTCTACTCTATTTGTGTATGTTTTAATGTTTGTTTACTCAGTTTCTGGTATGAACCTGTTTTGCAAAGTAATTTGCTACCCTAAGTAGTGTTGATTGCATGCTTAACTCAGTTTAGCACAACTATGTCCTCAACTGTCTGTTTGAAATTCATATACATGTACTATGTCTATATTATTAGCTATTCCCTAATCCCATAAACCCCCTAAAAACTTCTGTGCTTCTGTTTGTTATGTGTTTCACTATGTGTGTTGTATATGTCCCCAACTCTCCAATTATCCCTGTGTGAATCATGTGGAAATTGTTTGCTATGAGTTATTATGCTGTTTTTTGTTTGAGTTTTCAAATGTTTACACTGTCCTTGTTCAAATTATTTCTCTAATCAACTCCTACATTGTTATAAAACTTCTTCACCTAACTGAGTCCTTTTCAATACTATTTTCATACCAATACCTTTTCAAAACTATGTCAAGCACTCTCCCTCTAATCTCAAGTCCCTAAGTTCTGACCTTCTCTAGTGTGTGACTGCCTTGGGATCCCTGGGAGATTCCTCTGAACTCTGACACACTGGGGCTGTGCCTTCCACACTGCACTTACTCAGTTCTTGTTACGAAAGTTTGGGTGTGAGCACTGCTCGGAATCCTTGAGGTCCTTAGGGAACTCTGACACACCCGGACATGAGATTGGATATGAGACTCTTGGCATTTGAGGTTATGGAGGCTTGGTATCCTCATGATACATTTGGGCCTGCTTTAGGCTCCCTATAGTCTAACTTCTTCTCTTTCATTTATTTATGTAATTCATTCAGCTATTGGTTTGTAATAGTTATTATAAATAGACATTGGGGATGGCTAGTGAAATGGGGGTAGCTAATAGTCCTGTTGATACTATTGGGTAGAGAGCATGCCTTAGGCTTTACTTTCTCTGTACTTCCATTAGAATCCATGCCCTAGGAATAACGTATTCATTCTAATCATGTTAACCATTGCATTAGATACCATGTTCCTAGGACTTCATATTTACTGCTTCAGCATATCACATGTTATGAATCCATGTTTTAACATAGCATCAGCCCATCACTTAGAGATCCTGCTCCTAGGATAACAAATAACCTTGACATAAAACTGCTACTCTCATGTGCATTTAGAAATCATGTTTTAGTTCTATGCATTTAGAAATCATGTCTTAATAACTCTGTAATTCTTATGTACATTTAGATACCATGCTCTTAGGAATTTTGTTTGCATTTTTGTTAAATACGCTAGTTTAATTACAATAAGTCACTGATCCATGAAAAGCTATAAAATGGTCTCATATATAATTTTCATGTTTCTAAATAAAACTGGTATCAATCCTTTCATTCTCAGATCTGTATCACCTAGAACAGCATGTTGTAGGTTAAATACTTTCAAAACTGTTTAACAACTCATAATCGTTATTATGTACAGTCCCCACGCCTAGGAAAGACTTAGGTAATTGAACTCTATAAAAACTGGAAAACTGCTTTGATTGTGTTTACTGCTTAAAGGTTCACAAGTTTAAAATCAGTAGGAAAACTGATAGGACCATGCCGTTGAGTTGATAAAAATGATGTTGCATATTTCTGTTTATTGGTGCTCACTTAGATGCCCTGTCTTAGGATTCCTTTTCTAATAAAACTACTTGTTTGTGTTTGAGACGTGATGATTATGTGCATTACATATGGGGGTAAATCTAAGCCTCTTAACTACTTTCCTTCACTTATTTGCTAGTGATAAGTTTTTATTTTACCAACTTAACTCCTCTCAATACTTAAGCTTTTGTGTAATTTTATTAAGAAAATAAGGCGTTCATTGATGATTATTGGCATATTTCAGGTGTCAAGTGATTAGAGTGGATTGTGAAGAAATCAAGTGAAAACAAGTCAAAAAAGGAGCTAAAATGGAAATTAGGAAAATTTGCCCAGTTGTTACACAGTGCGATCGCATATATTGTAATGCGGTCGCAGAAGCTGAAGGTTGTATAACACTGCGAACGCAGAAGACAAGGTGCAAACGCACAGAAGAAGCAAGGCCGGTCAGCATAGAGTCAAACCTCATGTGCGAACGCATGGGTTTATATGCGATCACATTGACTTGGAAAGTCAAACCTCTGTGAACGCAGGCTATTAGGTACGATTGCATAGTAGTATTTTCTGGGCAGTCATGGGCAGTTTTTTAATTTCACATTTTAATCCCCAAACCTCTTATATACTCGACCCAGCAGATATTCTTGGGACATATCTTCAACTTTAAAAATATAATTTTGAGAGAGAAGAACAAAGTTTTGAAGCTAGGGCTTTGCATACACACTTGGCTCTTGAAGATTTCACCATTGTGGTTAAGGATTTCTTACCCATTTATGTTTATTTCTTCATTTCCTTGTTTTGTATTGAATATCTAAGTGTGTAGTATTTTTCCAACACTTGAATATGGTTTATGGGAATATTCATGTTTAAAGTGTGGATTAAATACCTTGTTGTGCTTATGTATTGAATGATTTTCATATATTTATGAAGTGGGTGTTTGTTATTTTAATTATTCTTGTTCTTTAATGTTTCCAAAGGGATTAGCTAACCCTAGGACTCGCCCATTAACTCCGAATTAGTTTTGGAAAAGATTATTTGGGGTTGGGAAAGATTAATTAACAAGAACTTGAGGATTTAACCCTCATTTTATAGATTCTACCTAGGGATAGGATTGAACTACTTGTAGCCAAACCCGGAAGTGCTTAATCTCCTAATTGGGCTAGGAATAATTCATTTAGGAAGTCTTGTTAGTCTTTGGGAAAAGCTAATTAAGAAATATTATCCGTGGCTAATTAACATAACTCACTCATATTTATAAAATCGTGAAATACATTGGATCGTTACTTGAGTGTAATTCCTGATGCATTCATTCTTGTTGTCATTGATCATTTTACTCGCTTTCTAGGTTAGTTTATATTTTCACATTAAGCTATAAACAATTATAAAAAAAAACCCAAAATATTAATTATTTGGCATTGCACGATAAGTGATAACTCTCTAGCATTCCTAATCGCCCTCATATTGTTCTCTGTGGGATTCGACCCCAACCTTGTTGGGTTACTATATTTGACAATGATCGCTTGCACTCTTTTAAGGTGTAAATTGAGTGTATCAGCTAGTCCTATTTGTTCTTGCATGTCACCTAGTATTTTCCCTTTTAAGACCTTAGGGGTTTGTCTAGAACTGCCAATATTTAGGGGTCTTAAACTCCTCCGGGACCGCAAAGAAGGGATGAGTAACAGCACTCTTAGAGTCCGTTAATAAAAACTTGCTTAATAACCATTAAGGGGTGGGATAATGGGTAGATAAGGATGTGATGACATGTGCACTAATGCAATGTGTAGCCCCTCATTGAGGAGTGATTACCGGGCATTGTACAGATGTGATCCTATAGGATAAACAACTTAGGACCTCGCTTACCCTTTACATATGTGTGCTTAGATTGCTAATCTATCTATTCTTTATTTGTTTGCATATGTTTACATATGTGTGCTTAGACTGCTTATTTGCTACTTGAATGAATTCACAAAGTATGTTTGGCTGGGACCCACAGTTGTGGACTTTGAGGGGTGCCTAACACCTTCCCGTTGAAGTAATTTCAAGCCCTTACCCAATCTTTGGTTATGCAATTAGTATTATAAGTGACCCTTAGTAGGTGCCCTAACGCGCCTTAATTCGTTAGGTGATGACTCTTCAAATCCTTAATGAGTTGTCCCAATAATGTCAAAAACCCTGACCGATCCGAAAGGAGAGGAAAAAAAGGGGGCGCGACATTGTGCAGTTACATTCTATGTGTTTGAGACCAGAGAAGACCTCTTGTTACTTGATATGACTGATTTCGAGGTCATCCTAGGCATGGATTGGTTATCTCGCTATCATGCAATCCTAGATTTCCATGCCAAGACTGTTACTCTAGCCATGCCTGAGTTGCCAAGATTGGAGTGGAGGGGTTCCTCAGTCAGTGCGACTAGTCAGGTTGTTTCTTTCCTGAAGGCTCGACGTATGGTCGAGAAGGGTTGTTTGGCTTATCTTTCTTATGTGCGGGACACCACCGCCGAGTCTCCGACGATCGATTCAGTGCCAGTGGTTCGAGAGTTTGCTGATGTATTTCCTACAGACCTTCCAGGCACGCCACCATATCGTGACATTGATTTTTGCATTGACTTAGCTCCAGGCACCCAGCCTATATCTATTCCCCCATATCACATTGCTCTGAAGGAATTAAAGGAATTGAAATAACAGCTTGAGGAGTTGTTAGCTAAAGGTTTTATCAGATCGAGTGTGTCGCCTTGGGGTGCTCCAGTGTTATTTGTGAAGAAGAAATATGGGACTATGCGGATGTGTATTGACTACCGCCAGTTGAACAAAATCACCATCAAGAACAAGTACCCGTTGCCGCGTATCGATGATTTGTTTGATCAGTTTCAAAAGTGCTAGGGTGTTCTCTAAGATTGACTTGAGATCAGGGTACCATCAGCTGAAGATTCGGGCTCGGATGTTTCGAAGACTGCCTTTCGTACTAGATATGGTCATTATGAGTTCCTGGTGATGTCATTTGGCTTGACTAATGCCCCCCAGCATTTATGGATTTGATTAATAGGGTGTTCAGGCCTTATTGATTTCTTTGTCATTGTGTTCATTGATGACATTCTTATCTACTCACGTAGCTTGGGGGAGCACGAGCAGCATTTGAGAGTGGTGCTCCAGACCTTGCGGGAACAGAAGTTGTACTCTAAGTTCTCTAAGTGTGAGTTCTGGTTAGATTCTGAGGCATTCTTGGGACATATGGTATCCGGAGAGGGTATCAAGGTGGATCCTAAGATGATTGAGGTAGTTCAGAGTTGTCCACGCCCTACTTCAGCAACATAGATCAGGAGCTTCTTGGGACTGGCAGGTTATTATTGCCGGTTTGTGGAGGGTTTTTCATCCATTGCAGCCCCTCTGACTAGATTGACCCAGAAGGGTTCCCCATTCTGATGGTCTGATGAGTGTGAGGCGAGCTTCTAGAAGCTCAAGACAGCCTTGACCACAACACCAGTTCTAGTGTTGCCTTCCGGTTCGGGGATGTATACAGTTTATTGCGATGCTTCACACGTTGGTTTGGGGTGTGTGTTGATGCAGGAGGGGAGAGTTATTGCATATGCTTCACGTCAGCTGAAGGTTCATGAGAAGAATTACCCTGTGCACGATTTGGAGTTGGCGACGATTGTTCATGCTCTTAAGATTTGGTGGCACTACTTGTATGGAGTGCCTTGTGAGATTTATACAAACCACCACATTTTGCAGCACTTGTTCAAGATGAGGGATCTTAATTTGAGGCAACGAAGATGGCTTGAGTTGTTGAAAGATTATGACATCACTATTCTTTACCATCCGGACAAGGCAAATGTGGTTGCAGATGCCTTAAGAAGGAAGGAGGACAGTATGGGTAGTTTTGCATTTATTTCAGCGAAGGAGAGACCACTAGCTTTGGACATTTAGTCCTTGGCTAATCTCCTGGTGAGGTTGGACCTTTCAGAGCCCAGCCGATTTCTTGCACGTGTTGTTGCTCAGTCTTCATTATTGGGGGAAATCAAGGCTCGGTAGTTTGATGATCCGCACTTGGCAGTTCTCCGGGAGACAGTGTTACAGGGTGGTGCCAAGGAGGTTTCTATTGACTAGGATGGCGTTCTGAGACTTCAGGGTCGCTTGTGTGTTCCTAATGTTGACGGCCTGAGTGAGAGGATTCTAGAGTAGGCATATAGTTCTCGATATTCTATTCATCCTAGTGCTATGAAGATGTATCGTAACTTGAGACATCACTACTGGTGGAGGCGGATGAAGAAGGACATAGTGGAGTATGTTGCTAGGTGTCTAAATTGCCATCAGGTTAAGTATGAGCACTAGAGGCCAAGAGGCCTAATCAAGCAGATGCCCATACCTGAGTGGAAATGGGAGCGCATCACTATAGACTTCGTAGCTGGGTTGCCTTGGACCTTGCGAAAGGTTGATGTGGTTTGGGTTATTGTGGAAAGGTTGACAAAGTCGGAACATTTCATTCCAGTAGCTACTACTTACACTTCAGAGAGGTTGGCCCAAATCTACATTCGAGAGATAGTTCAGTTGCACAGGGTGCCTGTGTCCATTATATCAGATCGAGGTCCTCAGTTCACCTCGCACTTCTAGAGATCAGTACAGAGTGAGTTAAGCACCCGAGTAGAGCTTAGCATAGAATTTCACCCTCAGACCGACGGGCAGTCAGAGCGGACAGTTCAGATATTGGAGGATATTCTCAGAGCATGTGTGATTGACTTTGGAGGGCAGTGGGATCAATTTTTGCCTTTGACCGAGTTTTCTTATAACAACAGTTATCAGTCCAGCATTGAGATGTATCCATTTGAGGCCTTCTATGGTCGACGATGTCGTTCTCCCATCGGGTGGTTTGAGCCTAGCGAGGATAAGTTATATGGAACAGATCTAGTGAAGGATGCTTTGGAGAAAGTAAAGTTGATTCAGGAGAGGCTTCGCACAGCACAGTCCATACAGAAGAGTTACGCGGATCAGAAGGCGCGTGATGTATCATTTATGGTCGGCGAGAAGGTCCTGTTGAAAGTCTCGCCGATGAAGGGTATTATGAGATTTGGACAGAAGGGCAAGCTGAGCCTAAGGTTTATAGGTCCATTTGAGGTGTTTAGGCGAGTTGAGGAGGTTGCTTATGAGCTCGCTTTACCCCCCCCCCCTCCCAATTTATCAGGAGTTCATCCGGTCTTTCATGTGTCCATGCTCCGGAGGTACCACGCCGACTTCTCTCACGTGGTATATTTCAACACCATTTAGCTAGACGAGAGATTGGGTTACGAGGAGGATCCAGTTGCTATCATTGACAGGCAGGATCGTCGGTTGAGGTCCAAGAGGGTTTCCGTTGTAAAGGTACGGTGGAGGGGGTCAACCAGTTGAGGGGGAAACTTTAGAGTCTGAGGAGTACATGCGGAGCAGATATCCACACTTATTCAGCATTCCAGGTATGATTCTAGACCCGTTCGAGGACAAATGTTTGTTTAAGAGGTGGAGAATGTAACGACCTGACCGGTTGTTTTGTGTTTTAGAACCATGTGCCCCTAAATGAGACTTCTCGCACTTGCTTTTAGTAATTTATGACTTGCGGGGATGATTAGTTCAAGATTTGGAGGAGTTTGGGGTGGTATAAGAACACTTAGATCCTTAAGGTTGGCCTTAAAGGCCAAGTTTGACTTCGGTCAACATTTTCAGTGAATGACCTCGAAATCGAGATTTGAAAGTTCTGGTAGGTTCGTATGATGATTACGGACTTGGGTGTATACTCGGAATGGGCTTTTGCTGACCCAGGAGCGCTTCGACGCCGAATAGTGAAATATGATTCCTTAAGCTCAAAAATTGAGGTTTCGAACGTGTTTTTGTGATATCGAGGTCCGAACAGAATTTCGAGATCGGGAAGAGTTCTGTTATGTCATTCATGAGTTGCTCGAAAAATTTTGTGTCATTCCAAGTAGTGGAGGTATGTTTTGGCATGTTGAAAGTGAATTCAAGAACTTGAAGTTCAAAGTTTGATTCAATTTGGTTTTGGGGTATGATTCTTGGATTTAGCGTTGTTTTGGACATTCCGAAGGCTTGAGCGAGTCCGTATTATGATTTAGAACTTGTTGGTATATTTGGACGGGTCCTCAGGGGGCCCCGGATGCCATTCGGACATCGCGTGAGGCAAGCTAAGCTCTAAAAGAGTTGCTGGTGCATCAGATCTGGTGCGACCGCACCTGCGAAGGACCAGCCGCAGGCGCAGTCGAAGCCTCGCAGGTGCGGCCTTAGAGGGGCTGTCCAAGTTCCGTAGGTGCGGGCCTTTTCCTGCAGAAGCAGAGCCGCATGTGCGGGCTCCATTTCGCAGGTGCGACCACTACCCTCCTTCTCCTCTTTCGCAGATGCGGGCTCCGTTCCGCAGATGCGAGACCGCAGGTGCGGTCCTCGAGCCGCAGGTGAGAAAGTCCTGGAGGCAGTGAGGCCGCTTTAAATACGGGAATTAGACATATTTAGGCCATTTATTTCATCTTTGGACGAATTAGGGAGCTCTCAAAGGGGGAATTCGACCTAGCATCGTGAGGTAAGTCAATTCTACTTAAAAGTGAGTTTAATACTTGAGTTTTAAGTAGATTAACACATAAAAATTAGTAGAAATCATGAGTTTAGAGTAAAACCTAGGGTTTTGACAAAAATAAGAATTTATCAAGAAATTTGTTATGGAATCATGCAAAAACCATATATTATTGATCCTTAGGTTATGGGTAACCATTTCTCTTGAACATTTTTGGAATTCGATCATGTGGGCCGGAGTGTACATTTTAGGATTTTGCGAACTAGGTTGACATAACCATTTAAATAGGAGAATTGTGGGCTTTTGAACATAGATTGATTTATTTATGTAATGTTTGTCTAGTTTCAAGTCCTTGGGCGACAAATTTGGAGATTCGGGCGCATTCTTTACCCGGGAAGTAGACTTTAAACGAGGTAAGTCTCCTTTCTAACCTTGTAAGAGGGAATTGTCCCCATAAGTGAAATAACAAATTATATGCTACTATTTGTGGAGGCTACGCACGCACGAGGTGATGAGAGTCCATGCATAGCTACTATTATGTTTATGTCGGGGGAGTTTAGGACCCACAAGCATGATTTACATGCCGTATTTGTAAATCTTAAATGCTAAATTAGATTGCATAACTTCATCGAATTATTAAATGGACATCTAAGAAGGTTGCACATCATTATTTATTTTATTGGTATTCCCTTGAAGAATATCCTCAATTAAACCCCTGATATTTCTTTTGACTGTGTGTATATATGAGTACCTGCGTCGCATGTATAAATTCGCGAGCGGGGTAACTCTATTATTTATATTGACCTCGTCGCATGTACTTTTCGCGAGCGGGGGTAATAGATGAATCTATGGTTCGTGTCGTTCGACCCTTTGGCAGTTCACATTTATTATTTTGTTGGATCTGCCGTACGTTCACGACAATGTTATGTATTTGCTAATTGCTTAGTATTTCTGTGGTTATTTAACTGTTAAATATCCTGGAAAAATGAATTAGTAACCTGTACGGTAGGGAAATTGACACGCAAAGGTATCTGTAGGGAAATTTGATGTTACTGTCTTTACCACTTATTCATATTTGCCATTCTTGCTTAGCCTTATATTTAAAGCATACTATTTTGGCCCTAGTAAGTGTCAAGTCGACCTCTCGTCACTACTTCTTCGATATTAGACTTGATACATACTGGGTACATATTGTTTATGTACTCATATTATGCTTGTTTACTTAATTGTACATGTTCTGAGGCATGTGCATCTGGTCATTAGTCCCGAGCTCATCCTTGATTTCACCTGGTTTGAGGCTTCACGGTGAGCTTCTTCTCCCGATATTGTTCAGCAGCACTCTGGAGTCTCTCTTTTGCTATTCTGTCTATATCTTCTCAGACAGTAGGATAGTTCTTTATTTCTTTTGATTCTACTCTACTAGACGCCTGTAGACTTGTGACACTAGTTCCTAGCACACACAATGGTAGATTGTTCTTTTTGTGATGTAATTAATTAAAGTTGACTTTTGGTCTTTGTAATTTAATTGCCCTGCTATGTGTTATATTCCATGCGTAGTGACTAAATTACTTTTGAAATATGAAAAGGATTTAATAAAAACAAACTAGATCCACTAGATAAATTAGTGTTGGCTTGCCTGACAACGGTGTTGGGCGCCATCGCGACCTGGAGTAGGATTTGGGTCGTGACAGACATGCAGAAAGGACCATTCAAACACTTGAGGATATGCTACGAGCCTGTGTGATTAACTTCAAGGTAAATTGGGATGATCATTTACCGCTCATTGAGTTTGCATATAATAGCTATCAAGCGAGCATACAAATGATACCATTTGAAGCTTTGTGTGGACGGCGATGTAGAGCTCCTATTGGTTGGTCCAAAGTTGGTGAATCCCAATTATTAGGTCCTGACATGGTGCACCAAGCCAGGTAAAAGGTGAAGATGATTAAAGAGAGACCCAAAATGGCTCAAAGTCGCCAAAAGTCCTATTCGGATATTCCACATCGGGAGTTTACCTTTAAAGATGGTGACTTTGTTTTCTTGAAAGTGTCACCAATGAAAGGTATGATGTGTTTTGGCAAGAAAGGAAAATTGAACCCAAGGTTCATTGGGCCTTACAAAATTTTGAAAAAATGTGGAGAGGTAGCCTATGAATTGGAACTACCACAAGATTTATCTTTTGTGCACCCAGTCTTCCACGTGTCAATGTTGCGATAGTGTTTGAGAGACCCCTAACATGTTATTTTCCCACAAATCATTGAGATAAATGAGGGACTAACATATAAGGAGCTTCCTATCGTTATACTTTGTAGACAAGTCTAGAAGGACAAAAGAGATAGCATCGATTAAGGTGCTATGGAGGACTCAAGATGTTGAAGAAGCAACATAGGAAGCGGGGGAAGACATGAAGAAAAGATATAATTATTTGTTTCAAGAAATGAAACTTAGGGTTGAATATTGCACTAATGTGCCTTATGTTTCCTTTTAAGACTTACATTGTAATAACTTCTTTTGGTGATGTGTATTAAAATTTTGTGATATATAGAGGTATATTCTGTTGAGTGCGAGCCATGTGGGGCCGCTTTGCTTTATGCATATCAAATTATTGTGGTTGGATGAAAGGTAAAAATCTTGGATTAGTCTTATTTACAAAGTAATCTCTACCGAATACTTTTGAGAAGTTGGAGAGTTAGTCAAAAAGTGATGTTCTAAACGCCAATACCACACAAGAGGGGGTGATTTATGTGGTGTCCAATTTTCGTTTGCACTAGTTATAGAAGGACCAGGTTCTTCTATGTGTTCCAACTTCTACAGTTTGCGGAATAATAATTGCATAAATAAAAGAACACAACAATTTTACGTGGAAAACACCTGGCTCAAAAGGTGAAAAAATTACGACCTACTTCCCAGTAGGATTTTCCCAAACTCTTCACTAAGTCAATGAGCCAAACATCATTTACAAAATAAACTCTATTGTAAACCTAAGGACTAACTATAATCCCCTTGTAGCAAACTAGCCTCTAGCTATTTGCAACAAGCTCCAAGTTAACTCTAACTTGAATACTCAGTAATTTTTACAATTGCTTCTAAATAAAGCTGAAAGATACAATTTGTAAACACTTACTACAAATAAACTAGACTAAAAGATAACAGATGGAACTGGTTCTTCTAGCTGGTTCAAGTAGCTTTTGAGTCGCACAGGAATTCTCACTCGAACTGCTTGCAAAATTGCTTTGGTAATTTTGCTCTCAATTCTTGTTTCACTTCTGTGTTTGTGCACTTCTGTTCAGTGAGAACACTTGACAATATATAAGATCAGTAGTCGAGAAGATATGCTAGAATTCTGATGCAACTCTTCCTTGGTGGAAGAGTTCTAGTTAATCTCAACTCCCCAGATCCTCTTCTATCTTGATTCTATCCTTAATGAATAAGAAGTCCATCTCCTATCAATTTGCAACCTTTTCGATCAGGATATATCTCTTCAGATCACTGATTGTGTTTATCTCATGTGTGTGATCACCTCACATGCCACCTACTCTGCGTGTCTATGTCTCCAGAGATGGACCTGGTTCAACTCTGGGTTCATTTGTCAATCTTCAAAACCATTCAGCTTCTTGATCCAACAAATTCCCTCTTTTTGATGATGACAAACGTTTTGCTTAAACCTGTAATCACTTTCAATCCAACATAGACACTTTTTATAGCATTAAGCATTTATCATAAAGAACCAGGTTTATTAGGTTATAAATATCTCAACTTTCATAAAGTAAATCATTTTCCCCCTTTTGGCATCATCGAAAAGTTGCAAAGTGTTAGAATTACCAGTTTATAACAATTACTCATGGCCACTGAGGCAACTGCAAGTGTAAACATCAATTAATCATCAAAAGTAAACAAAGAATGCATGATATTAAAGAAAGTGAGACAAAAATAAGAGCAGAAACATCAAAGTTCATTGATTAGATCATAGTTCAGTCACCAAACACATAAAGAAATAAAAATAGTCACAACCATGAGCAAAAGAAGGTAACAACAAAAAATCCCAAATTGGGTCATAGATGGTCTAGGGACGGCACTGGACACCTAAGGCTGGGAATGGGTAGGGGATGAGGTTTTTGCTTGGAGAATAGAGAGCATTTGATGAAGAATCCCTTCCTTCTTCTCCTTTTCCTTGGCCAGTTCAGCTTTGAGAGCATCTCGCTCAGCCTCAACTTCTGTAAGGCGGGTCTTCAATCGAAGGATTTCAGCATCCTTAACCACACCTTCATGCACAAGCGCCCTGACCTTGCTGTTCACATGCATTTTTCTTGATGAACCAGGTTCATCTTCAGGAAAATTCACAACATAATAACAATTTAAAAGCGTGTTCTTCATAAAGTGATTCTTGACAGTGGCCATTTCTGCCTTCTTCACAGGCACTTTGAAGTAAGCCAGCACAGTCGTTAGGATGAACCCATATGGGATAACATGAGCCTTGGTTCCATTCACCACCCTGTCCAGTAACTGAATGATGAAAGAGGTCCAGTTGATTTGTCATCCACTTTCCAGGCACTCCATGAGAGTTAAATCCATGAAGTTTGCGATATGCCTCCTCTCTTGCCTGGGTAGTATTCATTTTTTGACAAATTCAAAAATCACTTTGTGCTAAGGCCTCATCTCACTTTTGTACACAGCCCTTGGTTCCATCTCCTCATCATTTTCACTGAATCTCCTAGTGATTTGAAGAGTTGAAGGAAGGCCATCCAAGCTGGGCCACCTCTGCCTTGTATAATCATCATATCCCTCATAAGGAATCCCAAGAATTTCGCCCAGCTCCTTGGCATCGAAGGAGATATTAATCCCCTTTACTTGACTGGAGACCATTTCATCCTTAACCTCTGCATTTTCCATGAATTCGACAATTTCACTCCTGGCTAACCTTCCATCAAGTTGAAGTACCATGTCCTTCCAGCCCTGCACATCCAAAGTGTCCACAAGATAAATCATGCCTGATTCTTCAAAATCCCTTAACAACCTGCCTTTCAGTATCGTATGCTTCCCAAATTTTGTTAACTTGTCTGTCTCTCCACCAAACTCTTCTGCTTTTTCACCACTCCACTCATTTTCTTCATCAAACTGAATCTTCTTTGATGTGGATCTAAGTCGCTTAGCAACAATCGAGGGTGTAGCAGACACAGATGCATACTTCTTAGAAGAAGTCTTGGCCTTCTTTGGTTTGGGTGTCTCAAGCTCAACCTCTGCAACTTGTTCCTCTTGATGGACCTGGTCCATCTCCTCGACATCAACAGCCTCTACGGGATCAAACACTTTTGCTTTTCCCTTTGCAGCTTTCTTTTTCTTACTCTCCCTCAGAGCTTTCTGTAAATCCTCTTCACTCTACCTTATTGCACTCCTGGTAGTGCGACCTATAGGAATGGAAGTTTCAGTAGAAGAAGTGGCTTTTCTTTTCTTGCTTGCCACTAGAGGATCAGCTTTCTTGGTCTTGGGGGTTCTCTTCTTTTTGGGTTTACAGCTCTCCCCTAATTTTCTCATAAGATCTGCCAAAGTTTCCTCAATTGATGAACCAGGTTCATCGGATGCATGTTGAAGATTTTCCAGCCCTTATGCAGCCTCTCTAGAATTACTTCCCCATAAATCCTTGGCACCTTCTTCAACAACCATTGGTTCAGGACCACAGAGTGCCAGTGGAGTACTTACTTTCCCAGTTCCCCTCACAGTACTACTTTCTCCCTCTCTCTCAATTTCTTTAACAATGTTATTTTTACCATCTCTTCTTCTCCTATCAGGAATCTCCACATCCACTACAGGATCAATTAAAACAAACTTATTTTCAGAATTGACAGGCTCAGACCCAATTTTAGATGTTACCTGTTCAGAATCAGACAAACCGGTAGCTTCCTCTTCAATGGCGGATTTGAAAGAATCATTGGAGTTCTCAGATTCTTGGGTTTGGCTAGCTTGAAGCTTTGCATTCAATTTTTGAGCAAGAGAGCCAGAGGCCACAACCTTTCTAGCCAGCATTTTCACACGTCTTCTCCTGGGAACTAGAGAAGGGCTTGGTGGTATAACAGGAACGATTGGAGGAGACGGAGTATGGTTGTTTTGAGGGATGGAAGAATGTGATTGAGATTGGGTGGAAGAATTTGATTGAGAAGGGGTTGAACCAATATCTTCAAGTGTGATACTATTGTCCGGTGTAGTTGAGGAGGACATAGCAGGAGATGGTGTGGAAGACATGATTATGATTTTGGTAATGATGAAGAGTTTGATCAAGGGTTTGAGCAGAAAGATGAACTAGTTTCGATAGTTATGCCTTTAGGAAGAAAAGAGAGTGAAGAATTAGAAGGTGATGATGAGTTTTTAAAGGCTTGGTTAATAAATGTAAAACGGGTGTAATTATGGGTCAAGTGGGAGTCTAATCGGCTCAGGAGTGTCAAGTGATAAGTGACGGTTATGACTCCCCTATAATCTAGGCTAATTTAATTTGGTTGGACTCTTTGGAACGGGTTCAAATTTGGGATAAGTACTTAGTTTGTGAAACTAACTTATTATGGATAGAGTCCTGATCATGAGTAACTATAAATATTTCAATATGTATATAGTGATAAGCACGTACCTTGTCAGTCAGATGAACTAGCAACGATGAACCAGGTTTATCTTGTTAAAATCTCTTGATTAGGCCTCAATTTACAAAATAGAAAAATATCATTAGTAACCAAGGAGTCATATTAACACATGGCAAGTGAGTATGCCTTTTTAAGGCATGAAACTAAGTAATGATTATTTCTGATTATTTACACATTTCAGAATCCTAGCCAAAAACAAAAATTCAATGTTTTGAACTGGTTCAATTAGGTGATTTTAATCATCCCTAATTCTAACATGTTTCTCTCAAAATGCTCTCTACTTAGTGCTTTAGTAAAGATGTCAGCAATTTGTTTGTCAGTAGCACAGAATTCAATTGAGATCATTCCTTTCTCATAGTTGTCTCTTAGGAAGTGGTGCCTAACATCTATGTGCTTTGTTCTTTTATGATGAACGGGGTTCTTTGTCATACTAATAGCACTAGTGTTATCACAAAAGATAGGAATTCATCCAACCTCTATACCAAAATCCATCAGTTGTTACTTAATCCATTGTATCTAAGCACAACATGAGGCTACATTTACATACTTAACCTCAGCAGTAGATAGAGCTACCGAATTCTATTTCTTAGTGGCCCAAGATACAAGACATGAGACCAAAAAGTGCGGCATACCTGAGGTGCTCTTTCTATCTACTAAGAACCCCGCATAGTCAGCATCAACATATCCCAATAGATCGAAATTACTACCTTTGGGGTACCAAAGACATAGGTCAGTGGTGCTTTTTAGATATCTCAGGATTCTCTTTACAGCAGTTAAATGGGACTCCTTGGGATTGGCCTGAATTCTTTCACAAAGCCCTACGCTGAAAACAATGTCAGGTCTACTGGAAGTAAGGTATAATAAAGACCCAATCATTCCCCTACACAACATTTTATCAACAGATGAACCAGGTTCATCTACATCTAGTTTTGTGGCTGTTGCAATGGGAGTGTTAATATCTTTTGAGTCTTCCATTTTAAATCTTTTGAGCAACTCTTTCACATATTTTTTTTGATGGATCATAGTTCTATTTGAATTTTGTTTAATTTGTTAGCCTAAAAAGAAATTAAGCTCACCCATCATGCTCATTTCAAATTCACTCCCCATTAGTTTAGCAAATTCTTACATAGTTTTTAGAAGTTGCCCCAAATATTATGCCATCTACATATATATGTACTACCAAGAGATCCTTACCTTTTTCCTTCAAGAACAAAGTGTTGTCAATTTTACCTCTTCTGTAGTCATGTTCCAGCAGGAATTTAGATAGTCGTTCATACCATGCTTTTGGTGCTTGCTTGAGTCCATACAAAGCCTTGTCAAGTTTGTACACATGTTCTGGAGTCTCCTTTCTTTCAAATCCCGGAGGTTGCTTGACAAATACTTCTTCCTTTAGGTAGCCATTCAGAAAGGCACTCTTGACATCCATTTGGTGGAGGGTGAATTCCATGTAGGCAAAAAATGCTATGAGAAGCCTGATTGCCTCCAGCCTTGCCACAGAAGAAAAGGTTTCATCATAGTTTATGCCCTCTTCTTGACTATATCCTTGGACCACCAGTCTAGCCTTGTTCCTTGTAACTGTTCCATCTTCATAAAGTTTGTTCCTGAAGACCCATTTTGTGCCAATCACTTATCTATCTAGTGGCCTGGATACCAGATGCCAAACTTGGCTTCTTTAAAATTTATTAAGTTCTTCTTGCGTGGCATTTACCCAATCTGCATCCTGTAAGGCTTCAACAACACTTTTGGGTATGATCAAGGATAGGAAGGCATCAAAAGCACACAGATTTTTCAGAGAGGATCTAGTTTTGATTCCAGAGGTTAGATCAGTAATGATGTTCTCATGGGATGAGACCTCTGGTATCTGTGTGGCTTTAACACCAATTGTTCACGACTTGATGATTCTACAGTGCCTTGTTATTGTGGAACAACATCAGGTACAGGTTCCAATGAGGTTTGTTGTTGAGTTCCCCCTGTCAGGTTTCTCAGGGTAGATGGACCTATTCCATCACCTGTTCCTTCTTCCATAGTTGGTCCAATTTGATCGGAGTTTCTGACTAGGCCAATTTCCTCATCTTCCGGTTCCTGTCTCTCAGAAAGAATGTTAGTTTCATCAAATACAACATGCACACTTTCCTCTACACGCATAGTTCTTATATTGTATACTTTATAAGCCTTACTATGTGAGGAATATCCCAAGAATACTCCCTCATCACTTCTAGGATAAAACTTACCTAGGGAGTCCTTGCCATTGTTGTGCACAAAGCACTTATAGCCAAAAGCCCTAAGATGGGATATATTGGGCTTTCTCCCTTCAAGTAACTCATAGGGATTCTTCTCTACAAGTGGTCTAGTCATGCACTTATTTATGATGTAGCATGCAGTGTTTACTGCTTCTGCCCAGAAGCTATGAGGCAGTTTACGAGAAAGAAGCATGGTTCTTTCCATATCTTCAAGAGTTATGTTCTTTATTTCAACTACTCATTTTGTTGTGGAGTTCTAGGGGCAGAAAAGTTATGATCTATGCCATGTTCATCACAAAATTCAGAAAACTTTGCATTTTCAAATTCAGTGCCATGATCAGACCTTATTGTTGCAAGTTGATTTCCTAACTATTTCTGAGTTTTCCTAACAAAGGAAGTAAACATATCAAATGCTTAATCTTTAGATGCTAGGAATAATGTCCAGGTAAATCTAGAGTAGTCATCAACGAGCACCATTACATATCTCTTACCACCTCTGCTTAATTTTCTCATAGTAGCACATAGATCCATATGAACCAGTTCCAACGTCCTGGTGGTACTTATAATTTTCTTGCTTTTGAACGAGGACCTTACATGCTTCCTCTTTGCACAAGCCTCACAAACTTTGTCTTTCTTGAACTTAATGTTAGGGAGACCTATCACTAGGTCCTTGGAGACTAGTTTGTTGAGTTGATTTAGACTTGCATGTCCAAGTCTTTTGTGCCAAAGGAGGGGATCATTGTCCAACACACTCAAACATGTTAATTCGTTTTCTGAATGTGTAGACACGTCTATGATATATATATATATATTATTCACTCTTTTTCCCTGCAAAACAATCTTGTCAATGATAAGATTAATCACAAAGCATTTTGTAGAAGTGAATGCAACCAGGTTACCTCTGTCACACTGTTGTGACACACTGATCATGCTATATTTCAATCCATCTATCAAGTACATGTTCTCAATGGAACGTGTGTCATCCTTACCTACCTTTACAACCCTAATATTTTCACCTTTCTTTCCATTTCCAAAGGAGACATTTCCTCATTTGAGGTTTTCAAGTGAAAGGAACTTTTCCTTGTTCCATGTCATGTGTTTTGAGCAGCCACTGTCCAAGTACCATATTTGACTGCCTCCTTTCACTTGAACCTACAAAAGAAAATCATGGATTAGTCTTTGGGACCCAAACAAGTTTGGGTCCTTTTGTATGAGAAAAAAATGAATTAAACTTCTTCTGGCCCAATTTGGCAGCCAATTTTTCTTTCGAACAAAACTTTCATTCTTTTGACTGGCCTGCCTTTTTGCATTGCATTCAATTTTATAGTGACCAGTCTTACCACAGTGGGTGCATATTTTGTTCTCAGGACGTGTGAGGTACTTGCTTTTGGGATCCCATTTAGGCAATTGACTCCCAAAGCCAAGTCCTCTTTTGTTGCTACTGTTATTTTCTTGAAGCCATGTCAAGGCATCAGAAGATTTATTCCATTTGCATGTTCGATCCAGCTCATGTTTGACCTTTCCAAGTTCCTATTTTAGCACTCTTATTTTCTCATATTTATTGTACTACTTATCATTTAGTCTGCCTATATTTTCCTCTAATATGAGTTGAGAGTTGTCAGTTGTCTTCTTGCTAGCTCCTAGTTTCAGTTTTAAATTTTCAGATTTTAACTCTAGGACCTTAGTTTCAAGTGGATGAACCTGGTTCTTCAAGGAAGTGTTTTCATCTTCAGATTCACTTACTCTGAGTTCCAGGTTCTTACACTTTGCTTTTAAAATTACACACTCCTTAGACAGTTGTTCTTTTTCTTTATTTATTTCTTCAGAGTCATACATGAGATCAAATAATAATTCATAGAGTTTTTCTTTAGATTAGGAACTTGATCTTGTTTTTGAGATGAGATATACTTACCTATGGTTCTTCGCATGATTCCCCATCTGATTCACCAATTGCCATAAGCGCATGTTCATCTTCATCTTCATCTTCTGATTCTTCATCTGAGTTTTCTCCCCAAGCAGCAACCACGACTTTTTTTGTGTTTTTTTTAGGATGAACCGGTTCCTTCTTCTGGTTCCTTTGCTCAAATCTTTCCCTTTTCCATTCCACTTCCTACTGAGGACAGTTCTTGATGTGATGATCAGTTTTTCCACATTTGTAGCATCCCTCGTTGGTGGGCTTTTCTGGAGCCTTTTCCTTGTTTTAGTTTCCACCTCTTGAGACGCCATTTTTCCTAGTGAGGAAGTTTCTGAATTCTTTTGTGATCATGTCCATCTCATCTTCTTCCAGATCTTCTCCTTCAATGATTTCAATGCTAGACTTCTTTCCTTCTTGGGAGCGTCAATCTTCATTGTCTGTCTTCTAAACTTGTAAGCAGTGAGATTTCCAATTAGCTCATCCAACCTGAGAGTTGCCATGTTCTTGGACTCCTGAATGGCAGTGATCTTACTTTCCCAAGAGATTGGCAAAACCCTCGTCAGAATTTTCTCAACCTTGTCTTCTACAAGAATGACCCTTCCAAGAGACTTGAGTCCATTGGTTAGCGTAGTGAACCTTGTATACATCTCTTGGATAGTTTCTCCTTCCTTCATGGTTACGTTCTCATACTGAGAGTATAGTAGAGTTCCTCTTGACCTCTTCACTTGAGGTGTTCCTTCATAGGCCACTTGCAAAGTGTCCCAAATTTCTTTGGCAGTGGTAAAACTTTGAATTCTGCTATACTCGTTTGGACCAAGTCCACATACAAGCCACTTCTTGGCCTTTGCATTTTTCTCCCATTTTCTTAAGTCTTCAGCAGTGTAATCAGCTCTTTTCTTTAGCACGTCTACTCCTTCAGCAGTCTTTTTCATGGTAGCCAAAGGACCATCAATGACTATGTCCCATAATTCATAGTCTTCCCCAATTAAGTGATCCTTCATTCTATTCTTCCACCAGGAGTAGTACTGGCCATTGAAGAGTGGTGGCCTAGCAATTGATTGTCCTTCCCAGTTCCCAGGTGGTGCACTCATCTTAATCTTTTTCTAAGGTGTTAGCCTCTTCAAGGATAACCTGCTCTGATACCAATTGATTTTCTAAACGTCAATACCACACAAGAGGGGGGTGATTTGTGTGGAGTCCAATTTTCGCGTGCACTAGTTATAGAAGGACCAGGTTCTTCTATGTTTTCCAACTTCTATAGTTTGCGGAATAATAATTGTAGAAATAAAAGAACACGGCAATTTTACGTAGAAAACACCTGGCTCAAAAGGTGAAAAAACCACGACCTACTTCCCAGTAGGAATTTCCCAAACTCTTCACTAAGTCAATGAGCCAAACAACATTTACAAAATAAACTCTTTTGTAATCCTAAGGACTAACTCTAATCCCCGTGTGGATATCTAGTTCCAAGCTAATTGCGACAAACTCCAAGTTAACTCTAACTTGAATACTCAGTACCTATTATAATTGCTTCTAGATAAAGCTGAAAGATACAATTTGTAATCACCTACTACAAACAACTAGACTCAAAAGATAATAGATGTAACTAGTTCTTCGAGCTGGTTCAAGTAGCTTTTGATTCGCACAGGAATTCTCACTCGAACTGTTTGAAAAATTGCTTTGGTAATTTTGCTCTCAATTCTTGTTTCACTTCTGTGTTTTTGCGCTTCTGTTCAGTGAGAACACTTGACAATATATAGGATCAGTAGTCGAGAAGATATGCTAGAATTTTGATGCAACTCTTCCTTGTTGGAAGAGTTCTAGTTGATCTCAACTCCCAGATCCTCTTCTATCTTGATTTTGTCCTTACTGAATAAGAAGTCCATCTCCTATCAATTTGCAACCTTTTCGATCAGGAGATATCTCTTCAGATCACTGATTGTGATTATCTCATGTGTGTGATCACCTCACATGCCACCTACTCTACGTGTCTGTGTCTCCAGAGATGGACCTAGTTAGACTCTGAGTTCATTTATCAATCTTCAAAACCATTCAGCTTCTTGATCCAACAAAAAGGATTACTAATAAGAGGTCATCTAGTGTCGCGGTGTATGAGGGTTATTGCTAGATATTTGAACTTGATTATGGCTCCGGCTTGACGTTCAAGGACGAATATTTCTAAGTGGGGGAGATTGTAAAGTCCTCCAAATTTTTCTAATACGATTGATCCTAATTCAAGCTTAAGAGAATAATTAATGAGACCTTGAAGTACATGCAGACCCATGCAAGGATAGCAAGGTCAGTGGGATACTTGAGCATAAGGTCATAAGGGTGGAAGGTCCCTAGATTGAGTGGCTAAATGCATGACTTGGAGGATTTATCGAATAAAGGAGAAAGAGAATTTTTGTAGTCAGACGTAGCTAGTGTTGCACCTTATTTTTCACGATTCAAAACAAGATTTAACTAGTTGATTCCAACCGTGTTGATTTTGTTTGTACAAAAGATTGACCTTGAAACATCCCTTTTCGTTTTCCGCCTTAAGAAAAAGAATTGCTTGTTTTTCAAATCTATTTTGAACTCAAAGAACTTTATTAAAATGGTTAGCGTGATTAAAAATGAAATATTGTGTAATGAAGGATAAATGATCAAATTGCCGAAATTTTATAGCTAATCGTAATGCATAATGATTCCTTTTATTACCTATGGATCTTGGCTTGCCTAGGTTCCTAAAAGGTTTAAGGGGATAAAAATATTCAATCAATATTGTTAGTGTCATACACATATAAACAGATCCATTTCATCTAATAGTGATGAAGGAAAGGGAGTTGGACTTAATAGTTTGGGCCTGAAGAAGGTTAACCTTGTGAACAATAGACAAGAGGCAACGGTTTCCATGACTTCACACTCAAAGGTTGGAACTTGGGCCTGAGTTTTTTAGGACTCAGTGTCCCAGTTCAGTTACATGTTCAAAAGAAAATAGCAGAACTTAGTAACAAAGCCCAACATAATATTTAAATGCAGGTAAGATCAAACGTAAGGCCCAAATGAGACTGTAACAAATGTTTGCGGTAAAAAATGTAAAAAAAAACTATGTAAGATCAAACAGAGTAAGGAAAACTACAGTGAATCCATTTTCTTCATTATACATTAACCCTAAAGAGATTAGAAAATATCAATGATTAAATGCTTAAGGTAAAATTTCATTTATAGCATAGACACCCTTTGGGCTCTTGGATCAAGAGGCTGCATAGTTTTGAAGATTGACAAATGAACTCAGAGTTGAACCACGTCCATCATTGAATACATATACATGCAGACTAAATGGAACGTGAAGAGATCAAACACAATAGATAAACACAATCACTGAGTTAAAGAAGATATCTCATGATCGAAAAGGTTGCAAATTGATAGGGAGATGTACTTCTTATTCAGGAAGGAAAGAATCAAGATAGAGGAGGATCTAGGAAGTTGAGATCAACTCGAACTCTTCCACCAAGGAAGATTTGCATCAGAATTCTACTACATCGACTCAACTACTGATCCTATATATTGTCAAGTGTTCCTGTTGAACAAGTGCGCATAAACATAGAAGTGAAACAAGAATTGAGAGCAAAATTACCAAAGAAATTTTGCAAGCAGTTCATGTGAGAATTCATGTGCGACTCAAAAGCTACTTGAACCAGTTCCATCTGTTATCTTTTGAGTCTAGTTGTTTTTAGTAGGTGATTACAAATTGTATCTTTCAGCTTTATCTAGAAGCAATTGTAATAGGTACTGAGTATTCATGTTAGAGTTGACTTGGAGCTTGTCGCAATTAGCTAGGAGCTAGATTGCCACAAGGGGATTAGAGTTAGTCCTTAGGTTTACAAAAGAGTTTATTTTGTAAATGTTGTTTGGCTCATTGACTTAGTGAAGAGTTTGGAAAAATCCTACTGGGAAGTAGGTCGTGGTATTTTCACCTTTTGAGCCAGGTGTTTTCCACGTAAAATTGTTGTGTTCTTTTATTTCTGCAATTAGTATTCCGCAAACTATAGGAGTTGGAACACATAGAAGAACATTGTCTTTCTATAACTACTGCACGCGATAATTGGACACCACACAAATCAGCCCCCCCCCCCCCC